>OU015465.1:11201393-11508193 GCA_907164805.1 Brachyptera putata
TAAACCTCAGCATTTGGCAACGACAGCTTTAAGAAAATGTCTGAATTACCCAAAAACTGCAATTTCCAGCCACTTTTCAGAGTCATAAAAAATCATCATTTTTGATTCGGCTAAATTTTGTAGGAAGACAAGAGGACATTTCAGAAGAGTTATTCCGTTGAAATTTTGCTAATAATGCTAATGGAAAAGTAATTAGAAGGATTCCAGAATTCTATATAGGACTCTACCATGCATGGTGAGTACACTAAGTTGAATTTTGCTCTAAAATCTGTAAATTCAACTCGATTTTGAAACGGAGACCGGATTTGTGTTCGAATTTGATAACCATATGAATAAATAACAACAGAACTGAGAAATTCAACAATGAATTTCAGAGGACAAAAATTTTTGACCGAAATGTACAGGGTTAACTAAGGTACTTTTGGACCTTTCGCAATTAATTTCTATCAACTGGTGAGAGCTATGATGTTCTAGTATTTTTTTAAGAGTATAACTTGATGGTCCCTAAATCCTCAGCAAATTTGGCTATACTCGCATCAGCCATTTCCAAGAAAAAGGTGTCTGAATTACCCAAAAACTGCAATTTCCAGCCACTTTTCAGAGTCATAAAAAATCATCATTTTTGATTCGGCTAAAATTTTGTAGGAAGACAAGAGGACATTTCAGAAGAGTTATTCCGTTGAAATTTTGCTAATAATGCTAATGGAAAAGTAATTAGAAGGATTCCAGAATTCTATATAGGACTCTACCATGCATGGTGAGTACACTAAGTTGAATTTTGCTCTAAAATCTGTAAATTCAACTCGATTTTGAAACGGAGACCGGATTTGTGTTCGAATTTGATAACCATATGAATAAATAACAACAGAACTGAGAAATTCAACAATGAATTTCAGAGGACAAAAATTTTTGACCGAAATGTACAGGGTTAACTAAGGTACTTTTGGACCTTTCGCAATTAATTTCTATCAACTGGTGAGAGCTATGATGTTCTAGTATTTTTTTAAGTTATACTGATGGGCCCCCCTAAATCTCAGCAATTTGGCTATCTCGCATCAGCCAGTTTCCAGAAAAAGGTGTCTGAATTACCCAAAACTGCAATGTCCGCCACTTTTCAGAGTCATAAAATCATCATTTTTGATTCGCTAAAAGTTTGTAGGAAGCCAAGAGGAAATTTCAGAAGAGTTATTCCGTTGAAATTTTGCTAATAATGCTAATGGAAAAGTAATTAGAAGTTAGAATTTAATAGGATACCAGCAATGGTGCTACACTAGTGATTTGCCTAAACTCTTAAATACCGATGAAACGGGACGATTGTGTTCGAATTGATACCACTATTATAATAACAACAGAACTGAGAAATTCAAAATGAATTAGACTAATATAGATTGGATAGATAATAAGGTATTTTTGATAGGGTATGAGGATTATAGATAATAAGGTCCATATCTTTTCAAGTTTCTCAATAACTTCGCATATATTCCATGTCTAGGTAGCTTAGTTGCTAGCGTTGGTGGTTTCGGATCCCGATGCGAGAAAGGTCCTAGTATCGAATACCATTGGGGACTGCTTTTTTCTGTCATATTTTGTTTAATATACCCAGATGCAATTGAATAAATCCTCAGTGGACATTGGCTTAAAGATAATTCCTCTCTTCCCTGGATAAATTAATCACCTTGTAATAACTCTCATAACTGAATTTATCTAATTCATTGTTGAGTGAAATATGACAAAAAAGCAGCTCTGTATGGGATTCGACAGCGAGTCTCTACGGACCACTATCCGAAATCATCTACGCTAGCCACTCGGCTACCTGGACATGTGAATTTACCGAAGTTGTCGAGATACTTGAAGAAGATATTTTAAATAAAACTTGACCTGTCGATTGCTCTGTTACCCTGGTAGGAATACTGGACTGTTGACCAATTTCTCGAGAACTTTTGTTCGTTGAAAATTGACGCAAGTACCAGGGAAGCAGAATACCCCAACAGGTATTCACCTGACACAAGTGAATTTTCAAATATCTCGATAACTTTGCAAGTGTATAATGTCTAGGTAGCTGAGTTGCTAGCGTTGACAGTCTCAGAAATTGATGTGGAAGGGCTTGATATCAAATACCATGGAGTTTGTTTTTTGTCATATTCTGTTTAACTAGACGCAGTTGTGCTAATCTGTAATGGATATAAGCTTGAGAGAAAAAGCCTTTTTGTCCTAGATAAATTACTCACATTTTAATAATTTACATAACTGAATCAAACTAGGCTACTGAATTAGATTAACTTTAATACCCTGATTTCTAGTGGGTTTAATATATTTCACACTGAATGATGTATTATTAGGAGTACAACCTACAGATATGGAGAACAACACAATAAGTACATTGTCATTACAAAATTGATTGAGTTAATGAATTTATGGACAGGAACAACAATACATATTGACAGTACAATTCCAGTTGTATTCACAATGATAATCAAACTCTGTAAAATTGATAACTGGTTAACAGTAAAAATGCATCTATAAGAAGTAAATGGAATCTCACATAAATAATAATATTGTATATTGTATGTCGTAAATTCGATTCGATTCGAAAAGATTAGTTCAATTAAATCTTAGTATTTAAAAATAGTATTTTCCAATCATCACATATTACAACTATATTATAACTGTATATTTTTGTAATGCATTGTCAAAATTCATCCAAATATCGTGAAAAGTGTGTATGTTGCCATAAATGTTTGATTGCATGGTTTTAAGAAAATGCTTCCGTATGCACTCACTCTAGGACATTTGGTTGTTCTGTGTGGCTTGCTATACCACTTTGAACATGCTTATTCAATGTGCCCAGTAATAATTTATAGTTATTTGATGAGCGAAGCGAAGACTCAATTTCACTTGACCCGAAAAAAAAATGTACATTTTTTTTTTTTTTCGCGCTCTACAGGTCAGCCGAAAATTCAACTCGATTGAAACTTGGCATGCCCATGTGTCATCATCTGGATTGAATCTCATCAGGTTTTATACGCAATCGGTTGCACCACTTCTGAGAAAACTAATTTTCCATTTTCCAATTAACCCATAAGAATAAGCCAGAGAAAAATTTTCATAAAAAAAATGTCCTTCAAAAAATTTCAAATTTTCACCAAATTTTAATATAATAATGATACACATTATTCCGAACTTTCATTGACATCCAATCAGTCGTTTTGATATAAAAAATTATATAATGACAAAAAAAAGCAAAAAAAGAATTTTCACCGGCACATGCAGCGTAGTGGTTAGCACGCTCGCTTCATGTGATCCGGCAGGCGAGGGGAATTCCGAACCCAGTTCGATCCCCGCTGCCGACCGTCTTTACAGAGGTATTTCATGGTTTCCCTCTGTAGTCCAGGCTAATGCTGTGACGGTTCCCACAATAAGTCGGCCATGACCGCTTCCTTCCCACTATCCTCCCAATTACCCAAGAACCTTCATCTCATCATCCCATCATCTCATTAATCATCCATCCGACGCCATTAGATCTCCGCTATCATAACAGTGCGTCGTTAAACCCAATAAAAAAAAAAAAAGAATTTTCGCACAAAAAGTGTCTTTCGAAAAAATTCAAATTTTCACCAAATCTCAATATAATAATGATACAGATTATTTCAAACTTTTACTGAAATCCAATCAGTCGTTTAGGTATAAAAAATTATATAATGACATTTTTACACATCGTTTCAAAGCTATTAAGAAAACCAATTAAATCCAAGCAACAAGACGTGTCACCAATTAATGGAAAACGATTAAAACAAGGCCTTCTTTATTATAGAAGAAATTATTGAGAATGAGTAATGAATATAAAAGGAGGGTCTCAAGGTGTATATAACGTGATGATCATCACGTTTCATATAGTAGTCTAATATTACAATATACTATAATATTAAATTGCATCTAATATTTCCTTCATGAGAATAGTCTACGAAACAGAACCAACCAAATGGAAAGATTGATTTTCAACTTGAATGCCGTCAAAACATCAACTTGATATAACAATTTTTGAAAGAATTCAATGTCATCCTTATTAGCTCATCCATCAACGCGGAAACACATAATGCGTTTTCCTAGTTTGTAGTGTCCATGCTATGACTACCAATAACGTAACGGGATAAGCAACATGGCGTAAGTTATATACTTTCAGCATTGGACGTCTTCTCACCATGATGGAAGCAAAAAATGTGACTCGCTGAAGTGTACATTTTTGAGATTTGCAATTTCAAATCAAAACGTACGCATTCAGCTCGTATTTCAATGTAAAGTACATAGTTGAGTACTTGCATTGTTTCTGTTCTTTCTCGCAGATGTCAAGTAATTAATGCAGTTATCAATTGGTAAATGTGGCAGTATGGCTCTTGACTAGGGGTCCAATGCTTTTACACACGTATTTAAAATTTAGATTGGCTAATTCAAATTCAAATGTATTCCAACGTTGCTTAATACAATTGGGAAGAGCTGGATTCACAGAGTGCATTATACGTATTACTTTTATGAATCAATATATAATACTACCAGTAAATTGAGTATGACGGCATCCCTTTGATTCCCGCATGGTGCGAAAGGAAATGATCAAGTTGCTTATCCCGTTAGGTTATTGGTAGTCATAGGTCCATGTTATAGTTATACTTACTAAACTAGTACTATCATTACTAGTTGTTACAAGTTCCTTCAACATTACTCAGTAGGAATCACATTTCGATTCTGCAAATATTTTTATATTTTATTGTTGGCGAAATTATTCTCGAACTACTACCGTATGAACCCATTCTAGCTTCATGAGGTTGTGTATCGAACATTCCATATTTTTGTACAATCTGGGGTTTTTAATTGGGTCAAATTGAATCACATGATACCAATGTGTCAAACAAAAACTTATGTTTTTGCATATGTTTGTATCGACTAATAAGGCATATAGATGCATAGATAGGGGCCGGCTGAAGATGTATACATTTTGCGGTGTATGTATACTGAAGCTATATATCAGACCTGAGAAAAGAGAAATATAACCTTTTATCAGGTGTAAAGGTACAGATACAAAGATACAATTCATTTTTTTTTTTTAATTTTAAAGATATTCTTACAATAGATGAAAGAGTGCAAATCAAAGTCAGTGATAAAAAAAATGCGAGCGAAACCAATTAAATTAATACATACAACAATCAAATAATCAGACAAATGGAATCTCTAACAATGAAATGACAATACAAATAAATTCTTATTCAGGAGTAAAAATATGTAAAACACAAAATTTGAATTAGAATATATAGGCCTACACAAAACATTTATTTATATTCATACAATATAGATGAAAAAGATGACCTTTCGTCTAGTGCAAAGCTAGGCTATACCAAAAATTCAATTTTTATTCTAGTTGCGAAGATATTTTCACAACAGATGAAAGAGTCAAAATCAGCGATTAAATAAAATATAAGTGAAACCAAGTAAACCAAGACACCACTCTCTATTGATTATCAAGCTGTCATTTACGTGGACACAGTGAATGAATGACAAGCAACACCAGCAATACTTGAACCATAACACACTTGCCATACACCATATACTGAAACCTACTCGAGTCATACTTGGCCATACCCATACTAATTAGCCTAACTTGAGGCAACAGCCATACTCGAGTTCTTTTAGTGTAAACCCAACATCCTGCGCTACACGCACTCACTCAAAAAAATAATGGGGTGATTGTGGCTCCTGATCCCTACATACTGTTTGGTGTTGACTGTTGAATGATTTTGACCTCCCCCAATTTCTTAAGGTCTTAGTTGTTGAAGTGAATACTGGGACATTCGATAAGAGCAAGACACAAATGCTTCCTTCACACTGCCCAGAAAAACACTTGATAAAATACCGTAACCTAGTCTCTTATCATCTTACCTTCTTATTCACCATTCACTGATGCCAATAGATCTCAAGTTATAATAAGATACTAATATTTATATTATTTGTTGAATGTGTTTAACAAGACACAAACGTAAGTACACCCCAAAATACAAGACAAAGACAAGATATGGTAGCAACAGCTATAAGTACTGGGATAGATGGGCAAATAAATATAGTTTATAATTAAAAATATTACAACACTAAAACTTGTGTGGTATTACAGCTACAGAGACCCCGGTTTCATTGCTTGCAGCATCGTTGTTTTGTTCTTCTGACGGACGACGAAAATACACGTTTACCAAACGTTCGATGACGTCTATGATGCCCAAAACTGAAATGCCAAGGATGAACCCAAGTGAGCCTCCCATGTCAGCAATGAATAATGACCAATCATATGAGACATGTTCCTCAATCATAGTGACAAGTTTTGAGCTGTAGAAAACAAATAGTTGACTGTAAACGCCCGACATCGGTTTACGGTTAACGATATACGTAGTGAATTGTTGAACTCGGCAAGATGAGATGCAGCCGCAACATGAGGTGGAACATTCAGTGCTGAAAAACACAATACAAAGCTTTCAATCTTTCTGCCTGGAATTAAATACCAAGATATACCAAAATAGAGGGTTGCGTTGGTATGGCTAATTTATATTGATAGTTGAAGACATTGTTTCGTATTTAAGGAAATGAAAAGGAATACTCTTTCATTATTTCGAGTATTACCGTACGAATTATTTAATTTCATATGGAAACAAAGTGGCAACTATGTAGATACCATCAGAAACATCCCCAGCGACTATCAAGCAAAGTTGAAACTGGTTGACCGTGACAAAATAATACACTGATGAACAACAGATTGCGATTAGTTTTGCAAATAATTAATAATTTAATTCAGTGATAAATAACAGATAAACTTGTTATTTATTACCATTATTCATTATCAACTTCATTATACCCTATGCTATTGCTAGTTTAATTAATAATTCATTAGCTTGCTAACAAAATTTTCTTTTTTGTAAAACATGGTGAATAAAATTAAAAACATTGTCGCACGTACTTGAGATAGCCAACGATAAGATTTTTCATTGAGTCGTATGAGTTGCAATGCGTTGCATTGACGCCAATAAGCCAAGGAGCTCCACAACCAACATTACGCACCAAGTGATTCCAGTGACACAAATCTTCACACTGTAACATAAACATGATACCTTCATCAGCCCTTGTCCTTTTTTAAACGAGTACCGTAATTAGCAGCTGTAATCAGTCAGCTTGGACACAGTACCCTTGGCAATTAATTACTGATTATGTTTCAAAACATCACATGTATCCATTTCACAACACTACAAATATTAAATTATTTGTAGCTTAATTGATAGGGAAATATCATACACATAGAAATAAAATCACAATTTGTATACTAAGCCTACTACGTACAATTCCACAATTACGAATTTTGTTGATTTCAAGTTAGACTTCAGTGAAACAATTCCAGTCTTGCCAAGTAAACAGTTGATAAAACACTCATTCCCATTCATTCACAACAAACCGTAGATTACTTTGAAACTGCCAAACCTGTAGGCAGCTACTAATAGTTCCCTTGCTAACAATGACACATGTTGCTAGGAGTAATTTTGTGCTCAAGATGTTATGCCTGTACCCGAGTGATGTTGTATGAAGGATCGGAGTTGCACTGCCCGCGGCTATCGCTGAGAAGTCGGAAGTCCTGAACACCAATCTTCACATGTAACTGTTCTCCAACTTCAAGAAATAACCCTTCTTGACGACCAGAAGTCTGCATACGACTCTCTGAAAGAAGAAACAAACTTCAACAAAACGTAATAAAAGCAGTCGTTTTGGCCAGGGCGCAAACTCACTCTAGATTATTTCCGTTCAGAGGTTATTGACTGCCATAAAAAATACATTGAAAATTACCAGTATAATCAACCAGCCAATAATGCCCTGATGTTTGCCAGCCCATTATGCCCATAACAGCCAATAATGTTAGCCAATATTGCCAATAATGTTCCGTGTTAATATTGTTAGTATTATTAAAATAAAAAATAATGTTTTGTGTTGATATTTTATCACTTGTAACAATGTATATGAATGAAAATACCAAAATTAAATTCCGAAAATCAGCTGAAACCATTTAATAAACGTTGACGACTACTGTAGAACATTGCATGTAACAGTCAAAAACGTGTTATTTTATAAATAATTTGACATTAATAATAAAAGCAAGAAGAGAAAAGTGTTGAATTTAATAAATTTACGTAACTTCCGCAAACTGAAACAAAAGATTTTAGGGTTCTACACGTGTAACAGTTGAAAGAGTTATTTCACAATTATTTAAGCATAAAAATTAAAGAGAAAAGTGTTGAACTTATGACATTCACGTGACTTTTGAAAACTAAAAACCAAGATAGTAGTCCTGGTACTACTGCTATTTGACCATTGACTCCATTTCTAGCACAAATAACAGAGGTTTTTTTTTATTCCAGGATCAGGTTGCATGTTTAAATTGGAAATGAATTTATTTCTCTGCAGCAATTCCACTACCGATAGGCCCTACTAATGTTCAGATTCACTAAAGAACAATCCAAACTAATTTTACTCACTGATAAAACGGCAGCTCTAAAGCTAAAAGAATGGCAGCTATAAAACGGAAGACTAAACCTAGTCTACAGTACAACTCACCAGTCCACGGTTCTCTCGCATCATGAATGTAAATATTCCAGCCAAGCTCATCAAGCAAAGGAGGGTTTGCGACTTCTGACTTTGAATGCTTCAGTAAAACCGAGAATCCGACTGCTCGACCAGCCCCAGTGGTTTCTGTCTGCGGTACAAGCGTGTGGCATTTACCGGACAAGAAGTATGTACTTTTAGTTATGTTGACATCTAGAAAAATAATTATCAAACATTCCTTAGATAAATACAATTTACTTGAATTTAGTTTATTACGGTAGTTACTAATGTTTCTGCAATTTTGGTGGTTATTATTTCCTTCAGAGTCCGTGGAAAAAGTAGTGAGAAACTTGAGTTTGTTGATTCTAAGTACTGCCCAGTACTTATGTCCAGTCCATTTTGTGTTTTTTGTACTCAATCCATGTATTGAGGCTCAACTTGTACCCAGTACCTAACTCATTATTTCTCATGTCACTTGCTTCTCTCATATCATCCATCACCAAAAAATATTCTTATAATTTGAATCAGTTTGATGGATCATTTGTCATGCATGGTTTACAATCGAAAAGTTGCATAAAGAAGCATGATTTTCAGGTGTAACAATATCATTACAATAACAATATCTGTATCCTTTTGTTGTACTCCCAGTCGCAAATTATAAATAGCCTAATCAATAGACATTAGTAAATACTAAATAGGCTTTAACTGCCAATTGACTGAATCTTGCTCGTTTTTACTTGCATCATTTGCACATGAAAAAATTAAGATTTTCTATTCTACCGATTTCAATCTATGATGATAATGGAGCCGGAGATACAATCATGTTCATTGAAACACGAATTTTGATCAGCAATTCTTTTCAATTGAATTTTTTTTTCAAACATTTTATGTGTTCTCCATGTATAGTGAGAAATGACTTCAATTCCCGATGATATATAACTTGGATTTAGTGCCTTTGATACTCACAATCAGGCCTGTAGTTGAGTGCAGCGAGTGACAGAACTTCTTTCTGCGTGTATGTAGCTTCATCCCAGAACTCTTGCAGTGTCACGTTTTCGAATGGAAAGTTCACCCATTCCGAAGTCCAGCGAATGTCAGAACCAAGGTTATACTTCTACAAAAATGTATTTTTCAAGTATTTGTAATGACTAATGATCATATATTGTTATGCATTAGTAGGTAATTAAGTATTCATTGATAATATTACTATATTAGCAATATGTAAAGTAATTTTTGTTCCCAGCTGATATTTTTGTATAGTAGTTTTTGTATAGTAGAGGATAGTAATAGTGAACAAGAGGAAGAAGTCAGAACCCCCCCCCCCCCCCCCCCCCCCGATCTAATCTAATTGGCTACCTGGGTTTGAGAAATATATGTATATATATATATATATATACACCCCGTAATATAGGTTTCAACTTTTAATATGGGTTTTACCTTGACAACATCTGCCTTATACGGTGGACTACGGCAGATTGTAAGGGCGGGATAAGTCATCGTCTTGTTCAAAGATATTCGTGTATTCGTAGAAATTGGAGGCGATATCAGCTTATAAAAGCACTCGGATAACTGTGGAGACAAAACGTAATTAGAAGAATATTGAATGAATTTTCTCCTACTCATTAATATGAGTCTGATGTGGTTTATTGGTTAGATATTTCTCTTACATGAAAATGTATTTTTGTGCACTGTTCGTCAGACCTTGTTGAATAGCTTAAATAAGATGAGTTTACACTAAAACCGAAGCTAAAACTCTCTGCACATTACAAAGCTAGAAACTGTTTACTGCCATTTTGGTATTTGGTTGAATCTTTTCGGATGTTAAATTGTCAATGGATTTCAAGATGAGTTTTCTAGTTTTTAAGTGCAACAAGAAGTGAATTACAGAACTTAAATTTGAATTATACCTTGGTTATAAATAATACTTACATACTGTATTTAATTTTCAATTGTAATTTTTGAGATTTTTGAAAATAAGATGAATAAACTTATCAAAACTTATACTGACTTTTAACTTATCAAAAGCTTGGTATGGATGGATCAGCGGGCATTGAATAGCAATTCTAGTGAATCAATGTTATGGTTTTCAGACGTGTTTCAGGCAATGATTTCTGTAGCGACAGCAATTCCAGAAGTATTAAATGTACATGATTATTTTTAATCAATACAGTGCTTGAGTATGTCCATACTCCATATACATATACAGTGTATACGCCATATCGTAATGGGAAATTTAGGATGAGAAATATTATTTATAAATATCTAGAATGATGAAGTTGACGATGAAAATTTAAGAGTTGAATTTAGGTAGAAATTCAATCAACATTTAAAAAATGTGATTATAGGGAAGAAAAATGACCTACATACTCAACATCATACTGTCTTTGAATTCTAATTTCATTATTAAATACTTAACTTTAAATCATAAATCAGTCAACGGTAGGCATTGTGATTCTCAAAATTTACGGGAAATTTCATGGCATATTTTCATAATACAAAGACGTACGGTAGGCCTACTGGTCAAAAACAAACGTTTTCGATAAAAAAAAATAAGTTAGATTTGCATACCAGTACTAATAAGGCAATAACACATTAGTAGGGTAAAACTATTGCTAACATAAGCCTATTTGTCATTTTAAAAAAATTGGATTTACCTGAATAATGACTACTACAGAGCAAGCCAACAATATGGCCAAGCGAAGTAAATTTTTCAGTTGACCCTTCATATAGCGCTCCCACAGTTTGGCTCCACTGACCGCAGCAAAAGTGAATTCCGTCATCATGGTACCGTCGGTGAACTTGATGTGACGGTTTCTCAAGTATGAGGACAACTTTGAACTGGGCCTTGACTTGTAGTTTGTGAATTTAATTGCTTACATTCTCAAATCACAATACACCATTATTATGAGAAGAATCTCACCTGTTGTCGGCCACTATCATATCAAAGACCTGTTATCTTTACAATGACACGACTGTCATAAAAACAAGTGGAAAGAGTTATGACTCAAAATATTGATGTAACTAGAAATTGGTTTTGTACTCGCCCCTCCGTGATCTATACCGACATTATTAATAAACAATCTGAAAGTTCTATACAGTAGAGTATACAGTGTAGATCTATACAGTAACTCATTATCAGAGTATAAAGTATGCCTACCACAAACAAGGAATTGCTATGAAATTATCAAAATTCTACAGGGCCTACATATAGTATTTTCAGGGGAATGTAAGAGCACACTCAATTACAATGATTGCAGTGGTGTTTTTGTTTACACATCAAAAATATGAGAAACTAATCAATTTATAAATTCTTCAAACAAACAGGCCTTTGCCTATTTAGTATATAGAACTACATATTGGGTGAAATGTACAATTTTTCAATTTTATCTGTACGCCTAGAATATAAAATTTCCATACAATGTTACACGTTTTCTAACACAAGTTTCTGCCGAGTTTAGACAGATATAGTTTCATCGTTCATGAGAAAATAAATGTAGGGTATTTTATTGGAGAAATGAGAATATTACGTTTTATATAAGAATAAGAATGTTTTTCATTTTTTAGATTTTATTCTACATAAAGCAGGCTTTACATGACATGGAATCTGTGCAGATCCGTGTTTGCGGAGCGGATTTCAAGCGAATTCTGAATAAGTGAAACCGTACAAATAAGTACAAATAATAAGTACCCTGTAGGATGGAACCCTTAGAAGCTAATTCTGAAAAAAGGGAAATCCGAATTATATGCCTATAATGCATTTTTACTTGGGAAACACAGAAACCTCAATGTTAACAGAAACAGATTAATATATCTACAATCCACTGGATTTTTGTTTGAAACTAAACTACAGAACTTGTGCGGAGAGCTCATCTCAACTCTTGTTCAACTACCCGTAGTCTACCCCGATTGGCTGATATGCTAACATGGCCGATCCGCATACTTTCGAGGATGTGGATCCACACAGATTCCTCTGTAGGTAAAGCTTGCTTTAGGGATGTTTTGTAGTTTCAAAATCAAAGTGGGTCGAGTACTTTTAATACAAATATCTCGCTGATCTTACAATGAGTATGCTGCGTATTTGAAGTATTGAATAAATCAATAGTAAAATGTAAAACCAGTTTAGTACGCCTATTTATCCACTCATCAGTATTCCATTCATCATATAAATGGATGAATATCAAACTAAATACATGTGTCAAATATCAACTGGCACGTCTAGATTTTTACATTTTTTCAAGAAAGAGGTACAGAACAAACAATTTAAAAAAATTGTAGACCTGATTGTAACACACACACATTAGGGGAATGTGAGAACCAGATTTGTAGAAAATCATTTTAGTTTTACGTCCTTGTATGCTATGCAAAACATCTCACATAGGTCATTACTAATTAGAAATACTAGAGACAATCACTTAGACAAGGTCATAGTCTCATCTAGAGGAAGACAAGGCTCGTCAATTTTCTTCTATTTATCAACATCGAAACGTGATACAAAATCTTGTTCCACTAATAAAACTGAGGATGAAAGGTAGGATTGTTCGTACGGAGCACCAATGGGGCGATGCTACCACCCCAAGTACGTGAAATATCAACTAGTCTGATATAGGACCACAACCAAGTTTCTTAGTTGGGGTTGGGATTTTAGGGCGCGTCGACAGCGAGTCATTATACGCCAACCAAGTTACTTATAATTACGTTACATTATGCATGTTATATTTTTCCCAGTTATTGTCAGTAGATATGGATAAGGAAACAAGAACAACGCATGTAGGTGTAGGTATTAAATAAGATGTGACATCTATCTTCTTATTCAGTTGATGGATTTTATTTCGTTCACGAAGTCCAGTCATTACAGATTTATTAACGACGTAAGTATCGTCAAATACATAAAATTGACAAAGAAGCCAATGCGTTGAGAACAAATACATCCATTAATTTTATAGACTTGTAAAATGAAAATGAGGCAAGTCTCCCATCACCAGCCGACATCAAAGAACTTTGTTCGCACGTCTTGAATGGCTTCTCTCTTTACAAAATGATGTTATGTACCATACCATTAGGTGTCCAAAGCTATTCAAATTCTAGCCGACATTAAAAAGCGCTAACATGAGCAATCGCCTGTAAGTGTACAGGGGACTGTACACTCAAACAGCCTCTACGTAGACATGATCCAATAATGCATTACCAAGGTGTGCTTAACATAATATTAATATACCGTACTATACGATATATGAGAATGTATAGTCATTTATTGTCTTGAACAATTTTAGTGTTTTAGCAATGATTTGGGAACACTTCTTTAGTTACAATATTTGCAAATGATTGACTAGGAAATACTTACTTGGTTTTGTTGATACAAATACCGGGTAGGCCCAAAAAAGTGACATTGAGCATAGCCTACCACCAAATCGAGAGATCATACCTTATCCATTTTTTATTACTAGTTTCTTGTTATTCAGGTTCCAAAGAAAAAAAAAGAAAAAAAAAACACAAAAGCACACAGAGGTCAATAATGCCTACATTTAAGCTTTCACTTTCCAGTTGCAGTGCTCTTAGGCAATATGCAATCACCATGGACCACCTCTTTCGCAGTATTGGATCATGGTTCGAAGTAAGCAGCATGTACAGTCCAACAACGCTAGGGGCCGTCCATAAATTACACAACGCTCTTTTATAGATAGCCAAGCACCCAACGCTGTGATTGTTTGACCCGAGAATGAATGGAGATATAAAATACAATCGCAACAGCTGCAAATGGCCGTTGTCGATTGTTGTACTACCTTTCAATATCCAGGTTCGACGCAGTAATGTCTCTCATTCTAGTTTACAATAATTGTACAGTAGGTAAAGTGTCAAGAGGAATCGATCAGTTTGCCCTGGTTTCAAAATAGGGTTAATATCATACCACAAAGGCTTCCCAACAACACATAACATCCTGTTGATTATTTTACCAACTGTGTAACTTGATCAACAGGTCTACTAGCATCGAAATTCAAAATACAGTAATATATCAACCACAGTACTGGTAGTTTCGATTATCTAAGAATACGATTAGGCCTATCGAGTGAGAACGTGTACAGGCCTAATGTTCGTTGTAATTCAATTACTGACAAAACAAAAGTGAGGTTATTTGGGGAATATGCAGGAGCAAATAGACCCCTAGGCCGAATTTATGTGACACGGTCAAATCAAACTTGAACACTCGACCTAAATATGCATAGTAACATGGTTGCACGTTTTTCCTGCCCACGTTTAGTCACACGAACCAGTGAGAAACTTTACCGAGAAAGAAAAATCTGTACTACCACCCCCGTGTTACTGTGAATCTGGCCTCAGATTTTAGCCTTCAAAAGCTGTAAAAAGACAGTAAAATCAGCTTGAACTTGTTTACTTACTCATCTGGGAGATAAGCTCTATGATTTTTTTCCAATCACAGTCTGAACCTAGTCCTACAATGTGATTTTCGATACTCGAAAGATGTAAATATTGAAATATATAACAATGCTCCACCCAATTTGACTAAGAATATTTTTAAATATTAAATCTAGAATATCAAGTCACATATTGCAGGCCTATTACCATGAAATATAATTATTAGTTATTACCATGTTTGGTTGCAAAGCCTTTCTAGAATGAGATCAAGATTCATATACTTTGGGAACAACTTGGAAAGGTCAGTAAGAAAAATCTTTGAAAACTGGCTTACCTGCCAACACTGATAAATAACGGTAGAATGCCTGGATATATAATATTAACATAATATAATATAAATCATTTTTGACTTAGCAAACTAACCTTGAATTTGCAGCACAACATCATACAAGTAAAGACAAGATAACTAGAAATGAATTTATTGTATCCATAAATATGTATTTTACCTGCAGCCCGCAGTTTCGGCATCTGTTAGAGCTGTAAACTACATGCGGCACACAAAAACAAATCAATACTAGGTGCTATCGGAGCAATAATTTCACAATGAGCTTACATCACTACTAATGCCAATCAATAGCGAATGTAAATAAAATAGTAGAACATCGACACGGCATCAAGTTATAAAATTAGTTGTATTAATATTGTACACGTGCTTTTCATTTCTAAGCAACGAGCTCATATATGAACAACTTAAACTGCTAGTTTGATAAGAAAACATTCTGTTGAAATACCTTTAAAAAGTGACTGGAGAAAACTAATGGAATGGCCACGAATAACACAATGTTCGTATGAATTACCGCGATTGTCACGCCCAACGCAATGCATGCAAACCTGAACTGATCCGACTAATGAAAGCGATTTGTAGGAAGAAACTGATTTTCAATCAAGAGCAGTAAGTACTAGTAACTACCCGGAAATAGTCAAATATTGAAATCACTCGAGTAATGCAATCAGTCTATACACAATACAACTAAAGATTAAATATCAATTATTACAATTTTTCTTCCATACCATAGGTATACCACATTAAATGTTTTTACAAGACGGTAGTAAGATACCACCTACGCCTACGTAGTCTTATATTCTACCAACCTAGTGCCATATCGCAGAACGAAACCACTCCATTAGCTTTCCACTAATAATGAAAACAGAGTTTCCAAGCGCAATAAGTGTCTTGTTTGGTATTGGTTTTGAAGATCGAGTGGTGGGTCGGACAGGCGAGCTAATGACTTGATAGTACTTGACAATAGAGACAGAGAGAGGTATAGAGACGTTAGGGTGTACCTGACCACAGAAGCCAGAGCCCCCCTAACATACCTGATCATCTGAAGCGCGTATGCATCATTGGAGCAAGCATAGGGTGGCCTGGGAAGCCCATCGGAGGCCCCGCCGCGTATGCCGGATGCATAGCTCCGGGCGGAAGAGCTCCAATCAGACCTGAAAGTAAACGTTCAACGTGTTAACCGAGAAAATGTACGGCTCGCTTACTCATCTGATGCGCAGATAGACGTGATGGATTTACAAAAATGAACGAAACGCAAACACACATCGAAAGAATTTGTACGACTATAAAAAATGTGCACTCTTACAAAATAGTATGCCCTAATTTCAAGTTCAATTACACAAACAAAATTGGACTCAACATTTTTTCAGATACTTCAGTTCAGAATATTTAAAATTATGCATACCAGTGCTTTTTCAATTCAAATCATTTATAGGCCTAGATACATTCAGGATATTACACCACAGGATAGCGTTTTCTAGTATTATCAATCATTTATCAGTCACACCAGGCAGGCCTATACATTTTACTCACATAAATAATATCATAAAAATTACTTACGAGCTAGTGGGAGTGAAATATTCAAACAAATTAATGAGTAACTTGACTACTACGAGATAGCCTAGTATAACAAATATCATTAGGTCTATATACAGCATAAAATAAAATAAATAAAACAATGTAGCAAAAATTACCAGCGCGCCTAACTTGCTCCGTACCATTACCAGTTACCACTAACATCTTCGACCTAAAATCAATGGACTGATCAATTGCCACATGAGATATGGGTGTACGTAAGTGTGGTGTGCAACAATCCGCTGAATTATACATTAAATAAATGCACACATAGGCCTACAAGTAGGCAACCACAGTAGGCCTACTAAAATTAGCATACCCTTATTTTAGTTTTCATAGGTAGTTCAATCTTATAAAGACAGATTTATAAATAAAATACACTCACAAGGTCTATCAGAGGTAGATCTATAATTCAACACTGGAAGCTCTGGCAACCTACCGTAGATTCCAGTCTATAACGTATAAATATTGGCTACCCCAGGCCTATATTCGAGACTACTATATCCATCGACTAGCAACTCTCTAGCAGTATCCCATGATCTAAAATAGAAGGTAATTACTCGAATGCTACCAAGTAGAACATTATAGTAGAAATGTCAATACAGTTATAAACACAGCATGCCCCCTGTGAGGTTTTCGTAAAATTCCACTGTATCAACCTATAATTCTATATCTTACTCTTTTCTCAGTAGCGAACAATGTCAACATAGTTATAAGCGATATTGAATTATAAAAACTTTATATTAGTCTTTCCTTGAAGTGTCTGAATTACCAACGTGGGAGTAGCTCTAACTGGTAGTTTAAAGTTGTTATCAGCAACCCATGCACCACCTCTCAGATAAAGACTAACTGGACTTGGTAATACCAGGTCCAAGTTACACTATTGTTATCGAGCTTGTACTGCATTATATACATGTGAAATCAAAAGACACTCCTTAACCCTGACTACGCCTACCACAGATATTGTGAAATAAAATGAGGCCACTTATTGCAGTCATTTGGAAAATCAGATGATACAATAAATGTACGCTAGTTCAACGTAGTTCAACCGAGGCACGTACGAGCACAATTTACAGCACAGCGGATATGGCTAGACCCACGTATAAAACTCATTATTTCTGCTAAATAACAATGTCACAAATAGCTTATAAATAAATGAACCAACCTTGGCAAGCGCTTAGACGTAATGCGTTTTGTAGCACTCACCTGGGGGCAGCCCCATGGGGGGTGGTCGCATCATATTCATGTTACCTCCGAGCATGGCTCCGGGGCCTAACATAGCGGGCCTCATAAGCTGGGGTCCTCCCATGGGCGCCATGATGGCCACACTACTCACGGGCACGGGCCGACCTTGAAACCGAGGCATCATGGCGCCGCGCCTCTCGTCCTGCTGCTGCTGCAGCTGTTGCTGGAGTTGGTGTTGCTGGTGCTGCTGTATTAACTGCTGTTGGTGCTGTTGAATTTGATGTTGCTGTTGCTGATGTTGCTGTTGTTGATGCTGCTGTTGTTGTTGTTGCTGTTGTTGTTGCTGTTGTTGTTGTTGCTGCTGGTGTTGAAGCTGTTGCTGTTGTTGCTGTTGCTGCTGCTAGAAAAAAATTATCATTACCATGACAGAATAGAATTTAAATATATGTGTGGCAAAAACAGGCTAGTGTATCCTGAGCTAATTTAGAAATTGGAATAAACAGCAGAAAAATCATATACTGAATATGATCTTCTCATCTTCTCTTTGTGCACACCTAAGAGCAATACGGGGTTCATAGTAGGTTTTATCTATCCCGGCAAACCACGTAAACTAGTCAAAGCTTTACGTGAAGTAAAGACTTGTTCAAGTTTCACGTGACTTGCCAGGACGGAAAAAAAACGTGAAACTGTGTCAATATGAATCAAGTTTGGCCTTGACATAAAAACAGGGGATCGATCCAGGTCCACTGAGGATTTAAATAAGCGAGCCAAGTATTTCTATTACGTATATGAGTATTACCGGTACGGTGCCATACTTCTTATGAATGACAATACAAGACCAATATCATTTTTTTTTTAATCATCCTAAAAGCTTTGATGTACAGGCCTATCATGATAAACATTCCTTCAAGTGAAAGAAGTCCATATTCGAAAAGCAGTGATTTTTTATATTAGGCCTATGGTTTCAAAATGAAGTGATTTCTCTTACCAAGTGATATGGAATGGTACTCACTTCTACATGACTCTGTGCAGTTGAGGTAGATGAATCGACGGCTTTGGCTGGTGACGATCGTACATACTTCGGTAGTTTTGATCGAAACTCCTCCTACAAAAGAATAGGACCAAAATTAACAAATTGCGTTTAGACTATGAACATCATTAAAGTGCTTACAATTAGGGTTGTGCAAACAGATTTGGATTCTAGCTGAATCTATTACCAGTTCGAAATATATGAGCTACCTTTGAAAAAGAACTTTTTCGAACTATAATGTGCATTTTTCATTTATTTTTACATGTCAGAAAAGTAGATTAAATAGGCCTACAGAAATGGAAAACGCAGCATATGCCTTGTAAGATGAACAAAATATACTCAAAAGCTACTACCTTGAATTTGAAACTATCAAACCAGTCTCTCGCTATCTCCGTTATGCAGCTCTAATTAATTTACCTCATGATCATAATGATCATTATTCATATTTAATAAAACATTTTAAATATTAGACTAGACAGTTAACACCCAGGTTCAGCACCCATGCAACATAAAAAAAAACTAAAAATACAAAACATTTCTTACCAGTGAAATATCTTCTTGCGGATGAATTATTTTACTGGACGCACCCGTCGAGTTGATAAGGACCACCTTTGCAGGAGCGCTACTCGTCCCCGATCCCGGTCCATTGCCTTGAGCGCCAGTCGTGTTAGCAGCACTGTACGCGGGAAACGTAGGCTTGACTGGCCCTATGGGAGCACTGGACGTGATCGGTTTGAAGTCGGCACCAACTGGAGCTGACGCAGTCGTTGTTGCTGCCGCCTAAAACAGATATGAACGCATAATCGCAAGGGCTAGGATAATTATTCAATGAAATATTTTTTATAGTCACTTTACAATATGTTTGCAAAATATGCCTGTGATCACGCAGGGCCCATCCGAGCATATCATTTTCAACACATATTTTCTTTTTTTTTAGATTTTTGTACACTTGAGATAGGTATCTCTTGTAGGTAATAGGTATCCATATAGGCCTAAAATTGTGCTCATTAAGAAACATTTTCTTGTTTTCTGAGTATTCATCTCTTTAAAACCTAGGCCTAAATACAAAGCTTTAAAAATCAATTAATAATGTTCGACAATTATTCAAACCAAATATATATTTGGAGAGAAATATGGGGAAATTCCTCGTTTTCGTTCATCCCCAACCCAACGATTTGTAACCATTATTTAAAAAATAATCAACTTGTACATGCGTCATAAGTCCCGAACTAGGTTTTAAAATGGCCGACAACATTCTTTTAGCAAATATCATGGAACGACCGTTAACTGAGTCTGCAACTTCACACCACACAACAACAAGCAACTAACCGTGGCAGCACTTGGAAACAAAGGTTTTGGTGGTTGAGGACTGCTGTTAGCTGGAGTCATACCCATGTTCATCTGAGGAGGCCCCATTCCACCCATTGGGCCCATCATTGGCATTCTGAAACATTAAGACCATAAATAGAAACTTGACGAAGAGAGTCATTTCAAGCGTAGGGACGTAAATTCAGAAAGAGATGCAGCTTCGCATTCATCCCAAGCTCGTAGGCAACGAACGCGCAGCTACCAATGGTTGGCGGCCATTTTGTTTCAGAAAAATAAAATTCAATTATTCAAGGCAGCAAACGCAATGACAAAGTCTGTCAGTAGGCCTATAGTGGAGTTCCAGAATCAAGCGCTAAGTTAGCACTAAGTAAAAAACAATGTCTAAAAGGCCAATATCAAGCTGCAAGCGCTCCTCGAATCTAGCAAATCATTCCAGAAATCAGCTTGCTTATTAGTTACGTTAATTAGCTGTTAGTTAATGCATAAATCTAATTTGATATGTTAACAGGTGCATTACAGATGTGCATACAATAAAAATAAACGAAAAGTCGGATAGCTAACAAAGTGACATCATACTACCGAGGGTACATTGTTGGGGACGCTTGAGTTGATTGTTGAGTTAATACAAAGATGCATCTCTCAGTGAATATATAACATTTTTCTCTCAATCTTAAGCTTAAGTCGGCCTTTGATCTAGAATAGGACGAAATATGTAAAATCTATATTCCAACTCAAACATACCCTGGTCCCATAAAATGTGGTCCCATCGGATGACCCATAGGACCCATCATCGGATGTCCCATCGGTGGTCCAAACTGCCCCATGTGCATCTGATGCATCTGGTTTTGTTGGTGTTGTGGATGTTGGTGCTGGGGCATCATTCCTTGCATCATGCCCCCACCGGGCCCTGAAGGGCCAGGCATAGAGCCCGGGCCATTACCCAAAAGGCCCTCGGGTTTAGTCTTCTTAGGTGCTGGCTCATCATCATCGTCACTAACAGGTGATCCTGGACGCCCACCTGCATTGCATCACAAATAAAACCATAAGTGAAAGCAGCTGTAAATTGGTTTCACCAAACTAGGAGCTAGTTCGAAAGGAATTTGCAAAGCGGCTAACTTTGCTATCGAATCAGAAATTATCTAGTGTGACAATTCTGCAGCTTCTTGATATCAATATCGGGAAACACTAGACCTACCAGTTAGATTTTTAATTAATATTAGTAGGCCTATGAACTAAGATTGAATTGTCGACAGGGACTATTATCATGAACATAACCATGAAGCATAAAATACATCATAGTTGAATGTAACAACTGAACTTAATGTAAACCCATTTGATTCTACAGAACTTTGTTCTCACAGAAGACATAATTAAGGTACCGGTACCGTAGTCTATTGATCATAGACCATGCCGCTCTGGGGATGTAACCAATCTGGGAATCTTCTATGCTATGGGGATCTTTCACTGTTGATAACTATTTTAGTCTTCAACCAAATTACTGTTGAATAACGAAAGTTTCACTAACGGTACTAGTGGCAAGGCCGACGTTAGAGAGAACAGATTATAGATGGTATAGAATTTTCAATTTCAGAAAACAAATCAAGTAGGCCTATAACCTACAAATTCAATGCCTATAATAAGCTGATTTAGCAGACCTACTAATACATCAACAAATAAATATGGAGCTAGTTCACAAACACAGTTTTCAATTTACCTTGGTTTTGCTTTCCTTGTTTCTGACGTTCGTGTTCTTTAATATCATCCGGTGGAATTCCTTCCATACCATAAATCTCTATCTCAATGTTTGACCGATTAGGAAGAGAGTTTGGTACTTTATCGATGGTTTCCTTGTGGACCTGCATACAATGAATCGATAGTCCAGGGCCTGTGTAGAGCTTCTTGTGACATATATGGCACTTGAAATGTTTAGCTTTCTGATGTTGGATCAGGATCTTTTCGTCATCAAACTCGCGGTTACAATACCTACAAGATTGGTTAAGGATGCAATATGATTCAACTTGCAGGCCACTATACTATATTTTGTTCCCTAAGAAAGTATCTAGGTAACGGTATGCCTATTCATGAACTCTTATTAATTATAACTCGATTTCAAAATTCATAAGTTGGTTTACTCATTAAATACGTTTATAGTATCATTGAAATTGGTAGTTATACAAGGCCTAGGTCCCAGCCATCAATAAACCTACTTGAGAATTTATTGTTGATACATTTAGATTATGGTAGGCCTATGCCTCTTATAAACCATTATGAGCCCCCGTATAACCTAGCTG
The DNA here is from genome assembly GCA_907164805.1 of Brachyptera putata. Classification (NCBI taxonomy): domain Eukaryota; kingdom Metazoa; phylum Arthropoda; class Insecta; order Plecoptera; family Taeniopterygidae; genus Brachyptera; species Brachyptera putata. The sequence continues at coordinate 11,224,135 of OU015465.1, forward strand.
TTGGTGGGGTCGTTGATCATGTCATTCTATAGCATTATGAGCCCTTTTATTAACCAGCATTATTAAACCTAGGTATTAGTTTGTCATTTCTTAATTTATAAATCGAATCTTTCTAATCTTTGTTTTTAAAAAATAACAAAAGGTTTGAAACTTGTGCAAATCTTTAAACACTGAAAATTATGTTCTTTCGTTCAGTCTGTCCTGTATCGATTATTCAGAATAGGCCCAACCCTAAAATAAACTGGCACAACGTAGGCTACGTGTATAATTTTACTAAAATTACAACACAACCCTGAGCATAAACTTGTATTTATGACTTACATCTAGGTCCAAATTGAATGAAGAAGGAGGAGTAGGAGGAATCTTCTGAAATTTTTCTATTGATTTTTCATTTTCTTTACTACTGAGCACAAGTGAGCAGTGACACTACATAGGTCAAATGAATTTCTAGTGTCACTGTTTAAATTTTAGAATAAGATTTCGGCTACTGAGGCACTGCGCTTAGGCACACCCACTGCAAGGCAAGGTGTAGGTACATCGCAGCCAGGTCACTGCCTACATAGCGAACTTTTAGTATCGACCAACATGAAATCGTACTAGAAATATAGTAGGCCAAATTGACATAGGGGTAATTTTACTGTGACACTGAGCATCGCCAATTAGTGTTTGATTTTCAATTTTTTGTGTTTTCTGAAAGATCTTGTTTATATCATTCAGAAAAAGTTGCAGGAGGTTGAGAATTGTTGGTTTTTACAGCTTTTAAACTCACTTGAATCTGATGGTTTTGGCATGTTGTTTGACAGGGGTGGTGTAGGAGGGGGTGATTTTTGTTGCCGTTGTTGGGGAGGGGGGGGGGGCTGCTGGAGGGTGTTATATGTCTGTTAGGTTAGTGGGGGAGGTTGGGGAAAAAAAACACAATTAGGCATGCTCAGTGTCTCTGTAATTTTACTGACATAAGTGCTAGAGCGGCAGGAAAGCAGACGCTGACCCTAGTAGGAACACAGATCAAGCCATTGATTTGGGACATTAGCTTACTCACACAAGAGACAGAGGCACAGACTTGCAGACTTCTTTTTATGGGCCCTATGCCTTAGATGTTCCCTAGGTCCTATGCATAAGCCATTGATTTTCTATTTAGAGTAGTCTATTTAGTTGGCTAGGGCCTAGTCCATGTTAAAGTATCAATGACTAGGGTTCGGGCCTCATCTAGGCCTTTGCCATAAGGTTAGGAATATGACAAGACGTAGGCCTAGGCTTGGCCTAGCCTACGCCTACAGTAATGCGGATTGTTATATAACGGCTTCTAAAGGTCTAGTGCATAGCCAAGCTACATGGGGCCCAGAGCCTACCTAATGCCAATGCCAATTATTAGGCCTAGGCCTAGGCACGCCTAATATTCAAAAGGATACCAACACCATGGTTTCGACATCTTCTTCTTTTTTCTACCCATTTCTAGATAATATGACGCGCACGGTAGAAAAAGTATTAACGTAAGCCCTACCAAATGTCAATAAAATTAGAATTTCTCGTTTCTGTTATATTACGCAAGTAGTTGCAAAATATACACATCAAAGTGTTAAGCCATTTTGTTTTGTCCGCACAGTGCACTCTACACTTCACTTTTGTCAGGGCTAAAAGCGGAAGTTATCCCAAATCCACCAATCACAGCGATTCACTGCCTCCTAATATACTTCCACGAAAAAACGGCGGAATGTTGAAAAATAAATTTATATAGGCCTATATTTAATCTGGATGAATTTTTGGAAAATTAACAACTCTCTTAAAATTATTAATCCATCATCTATTAGAGTTATTTGAATTATTTTTCTGGCTAGACAATATATCAAATATCATGAATTAAATGCATTCATTCCTTGTATCCATACATTCCTTGTATCCATATTTGTTCTTGTGATTGGTAAACAATTGAGCATGTTTACTTATATTTTGAGTTTTATATTAGTTTTTATTCCTCTACACAATGAATAATATCATCAATCTTCTTGTACCTGTATTGTAAAATGTTTACTTTAGCACATGGTTGAAACAAATAGAACGGTGAAACAATAGAACGGACATCGCCCTTTTGAACTGTATCACAATCACATGTAAAATAGAGTAAATTCAATATCAATAGATATGACAAGTGATATGACAATCTAACTGACAATCTAACAATCTAAGATATGACAATCTAACTGTCCAACAGTTAGATTTGAGAAGTTGCGGATCCGACTGTTAGATTTGAGAAGTTGCGGATCAGCGAGAAGTAACGAATCAGCGGCATTGTTGCGGCTCATCAGCGGCCCAATTTAAAAGTCACTGCCATGATTATCTACTTAGCCATGTATAGATCGATATAAACATGACAGTTGCGCTAGCAGCAAGTGGAACCCGGACGAAGATTTGAAGGTGCAGGAGGCATTGTTGGAAAATGTATCATTTTCATGCAAAATAAATGGCACTGCAAACATAATCATCTACTGAGCTGTGAATAGTTTGATAAAAAAAGTGACAGTTGCGCTACCAGCAATCGGGACCCTAGACGCAGATTCTATCCTCGAAAATACTTCACTTTCAAGACGTGAGTGGGCACACCTTCTTTAGATTACCGTATGAGTTGATAGGTCAATTGGTATCACTACATCGTGACTACATCGAGCTGAGCACTAAATAACAATACATTATCATAAGTTAATAACACAATCACGGTCTCTTGGATCGCAAAAACTTGACACTCTTGACAGAGCAACATCACTCATTGTTAAAATAAGCTGAAAGTAATTGGTATCCATGACTACCAATAATGGTAAATTGGTAAATTGGTGAATAAATTGGTAGTCATAGTTGGTATTAACCAAGATATACTGAGGGTTGCGTGGGTTTACCGGTCTCTTATGGTGGCTCAACTCCTTACCTCAGCAATGCTAAAAATATCTAGCAATTCACCGTCCACATCTATGAACTCTCCGATCGTGAGTAGGTAATCTAGTACCGGTAGTGATAAGAGGAACAAAATTTATTTACTAAACACCGTTTTTGTTGACTCAGCTGTAGCAATAGTCACCGGGAATGCCAATATTTGAGGGTCGCAGAAGGCATGCAGTATAGTTTCATATTTTTTGCAGCGATTCCAATAGGTTCATGGACAGTACTCACTTCTATCGTTTCTATTCTATTTCTCATATCATTTCTATTATTGTGAGCACAAGCTCTTGGCACTGCTCAAGAGATGAGCTACAAAATATGTTAAGTTTTTGCAGTCAAAGAGACCGTGACTTTGTTATAATCTTTCATTGCGTCAGTATTTCGGTCGTCTAGTAAACAATAACCAATCAAAGTCATAGTCCTTTGGAGTTAGCTTGGCTTATATGACGTTATTTCAAGTGGCAGTCACGGTAACGAACCTCGTTGGGTGAATGCAATATACTTGAGATTTTTTAATGAGCTGTATAGAGAAGATATCCATTCGGCGCGAATCTAGTTTTTCTGTTTAGGAAATTGAACACAAGTTTAGTTCCGCACATCACAACGCAAAGCCAATCCACGATGTAGTGATACCAACTTACTTCATCATAATATAAAGAAGGTGTGCCGACTCCCATACTACGGTAATAGCATGGCGAGCATTATTGTTTGCTTGCCGTCAGATCAGAGCCCAAATCCCCCATTTACCCTAGCGGACTCTCTTGTGAACTAGATGAGATTGAGTGGCTACGGTACCGGTGACATTATTGAAGTTATAGAATCTATCATTTTCGTGAAGAACAAATGCTAACTATAACGTAATAATTCTACTGAGCCGTGTATAGCATTGTTGAGCATTGTTGTTTTATATAGTTCGATATAAAAGCGATAGTTGCGCGACAGGCAAATGTGCCCTCTATGACGGCGGAAATGCTCCAATTGGAAGGCTGAGTCGGCACACCTTTATATTATGATGAAGTAAGTTGGTATCACTACATCGTGGCCGATCCACATGAATCTTTTTCCAGGCACTATGCAGGCTTCATGTTCTACCTTAGGACTGAGTAGAGTAGTTACTGGTAACTTCTGGTCAGCTAAATTGTGAGAATTGTTGGTTAACATTTCAAGAATAGATTAACCCTGAAAATAAAGTAAAAAAGGTTTTAGCCAAAAACAAAGATCATGTGTGTTGGCTGCCACTACAGTCCTTGGAAGAAAAAAAAATCCTGGACAAATTATTCTTCAAATTTTCCCATGTTATTCTCAAGCAGCGTAATTTTTGTTCTTGTTATCCATTAAGATTTCCGCCCGAAATTCACTTTTGCCCAAATCAACGCCGAAAAATGACGCCCTGCAACTGGCTTCTGGCCACAGGTTTTTCATTGAATTTTACATACAATCACAGCATTAAAAGCTAGTTTTTATACTCATTGAATTCGAATAGACCATGCGTATGACGTTATGGAATCAAAAAACCTGTTTCGAAAAAAAAACTGTCGTGGTAACCAGTGTGCAATACCATACACGATTTCGGGACGTATAAGAAGCGAAAAGTCTAACAAGATTGTCAAAATATACTCACCATTCATAATATACTCGAAATTCTTTAAATCATCAATACTCGAAATCTATATCTATACTCGAAACCATCAATTTCTCAAAATCTGGTTGTCCGATTGTTAGTTGAAGTCACTTAACAAGGTTACTTATAATAACGTTAATATGGGATACTGGTAGCTCCAATACTCTATTCTCATACGCAACCACTAGAAAAAAATGAATGATGATTAACAGCACTGTAACTTCTTGGATAGCTATTTATTTTGCTTTTCCATTTATAATTTGAGATCTCAGAACCTTAGAAATTAATATTATTAAATACACGCATAATATATATATATATATGGGTCATTCCATGTGAAATAGGAACACCTTTAATTCATTTTGACCTTGACCAACTCGGAATCGATTGAAATTGGGCACAATTCATTTTGACACAAATAACAATATATACGTTGTCAACATTTAAAACACTTTTTTAGGTGAAATTAAGTTTCTTATCCAGTGGCGTTTTTGGAGAACGCAGATGTAGAAAATCAAAATCAAATTGCTGTCAACCAAGTGTTACCGGTACATGTTATTATACATTCACATACCAATAGAGAATTCAATTACCTCGCAGACGAGCTATCCAAGAACTCTGGCTTTCATACAACTGTAGATAATATATATATATATATATATATATATACGGAATATACCTAATGTGAACGTGATATGAGCACGGGTGAAATGCCAAAACTTCTACCCCCTATAACTTTTGAACCATTGGAGATAAAAAAAATCTCAAATCAACATTCTAAACAAGTGTGCCAATTTCAGCAAATTCTTAGAGAGTCAAGGTCAAAGGGGTTACTATTTGACATGGAATGATCCACAAATATACATAAAATATAAATCTATGTATATATGTAATATATATATATATATATATATATATATATATATATATATATATATATATATATATATATATATACAACATATTTATTACACAAAGTATAATCCAGAACAGTAATTCAATGTCTATACGATTTTATTACTTTATTAGCAATACCCTCAGTCCTCATATTGAATTTTAACTGCTCCCTATCCGGTACATGGGTAGCAAAGCGATGCATTATTACAACTTAGCTTGTTGAATTTGATCGCATTTTACAATGTTATTGCACAGATCAATTACAACCTACTTTGAGGCAGTATCTGTTCTGTATACAGCACATACCAATTTTTAGCGACATTAATTTTTGAATAAAATGTATTTCATCACTATTATTTAGAATGAGGCAGTTATTGAATAAGTTAATTATTAACCTGTGCTGTAAGAACTAATAATAATTTAATATTATTATTTAATAAAAGAGAAAAATAAAACTAATAATAAAAATCAATAATAATAATAATAATACAGTACATACATACATACATACTAATAGGTGTCATACATCCTTCATCACAACCTTGATTTCTTTCAATGATAGATTACACTCTGTACAGTTCAAGCTAACAACAAGGTTACAGTGTATAGTTTGAACCATAAGTAAAGCTCTTTTTATAGCTGGTTAACCCAGGCAACCTTGCAGAGCATATAACATGTGTCAGACAAACAGAAAACAGACTTTTACTTCTGGTTCAAGATCTACACGTATTATCAACATGGATCGATTGAAAAAGTTGACTGAGCGATGAACGCCGAGGTAATTTAAAAACCTAGTATGACATCAATTGCCAAAAGTATATTTATAGATGTAAGACAGTAGGGGTTTAGGCATCAAGATGAAGAATTATTAAACATTCACTAATTTTTGTAATATGTTGTGGTAGAATTGTTGTTTACTTTACCCCACCAACAGCTAGGTTATATGGATTACAACTTATAATTTATAAATGAACAATTGAACAAACTAATGACACGTGTTCTCAAACAGGCTACAACGTGAACTATCAACGTACAGCTTGGAATAAAGAGCAAGATGGGAGATTGGTTTTTGAAAAACAGTAGCGAAAGTCAGTATTTGCCTATTACAACAATTTACGATTTGAAACTATTTTCCCTTGTGATACAAAATTGAATCTTGCAAAGTGCATAGCTCCACGCTACTACTTTCTTGGTAGTCCACAGCCTAATCCGACAGCCTGGCAAAATTTGATTGGACGATATTTGTAGAAATTGTTCATTTTCTCAGTAGCCCGTTTACTTTGATGGTCTGACAACAACATCAGTAGCCTCGGCCATCGGGACACTGTTAATTTCAAGCTCTGGTGGTATTGTCAAATTAATGTAGGCCTCCTGATTTATTCATTTTGATACCATACTCAATAAATGTAAACTGGTTTATTATTCTGGTTTTGAAAATTTAACCATGTTCATCAAAAATTAGCCAAACCAAATATTTCAAAAACGATAGAAGCCTTGGATGGTGTTGATTTTTTAGAAAAGGTGTGAACTATTGATACTGTTTTGTTAGCATTGGAGGATGTAACTTTTCTTTGCCATATTTTGAACAGTTTCAAAACATCAAATCAAATAAAAAATAATCAATTGATTAATGGGCGGCATCTCAGTATAGGCCCTAATGCAAAACAAGACCTCCCACCTCCTTTATTACTTCCCACGCTACACAATATATAGTACATACATAAGCTTTCCACTTTCTGTTTGTGATGTGACAATAAAAAGAGCGTTTACTGAGCTACTAAAACAAAGTAATAAAATTACAAATATTAGTTTATGTTTAAATAATACTTATCAAGTTATTTTCCTTGCCTTCATGTAACTGCACTCTTCTGCATCAGTACCACAATTTAACATTATTGCCAGACACAACCAACTTAAATACATACATATATCACTTGACACCAGTGTATGAGACAAGATTTATTACAGCAAAGAAATCTTTTATAGATATTGAAAGGATGTATGCCCTATTTGACAGTAAACTGACTAAACTCTGATAAAAGATAAAACAGTACTAGATATAACAACGGTTGGGTAAATGTTTGGCAGTAGTATATATACTGAACTACCTACAATGTGTGTATTTCCCTAATCGCAGAGATTTTATATTTAATGTGTTGTGTGCTTTTGTATTCAAATACGTAGAATGTTTTGAAAGCATCGTCAAACCTGTGATGTAACACAACTCAAGTACGGTACTCGGTCCCACAAAAGTAAATCAATTAAAAAAAAGGAACATTACTAAAAATGCGGTGCAAATGATTTTTGATAACAATTTTTTCTTTATACTGTAATAGGTAGATTCAAATCAAGAAAATATAGGTACCGGTACTTTATTTCTAGGTACAACATAGGCCTATAAATCTTGTTGAAAGTCTGTTGTTGAGAATACGGTCGTCAGATTTTTCCTGTATTAAATAATGACTACAGACTGTTCAAGTCCTGAATAAAGCATCAGAATTTTATTTGCAAACTATTCTGCAAATAGGACACCAGTTAAACACTGAAATATAAATTGATTTATTTATATATTCTACTAGCATCGATTGCTGGTAAATGAAGCATTAAAAAAAGAAGAATGAAAGCCATGCGCATATTTCTTCAAGGACATCTGATTTACCATTGTAGAACATAGTACCGCATATATGTGTACATTAGTAGAGTACAAGTATGTGCGAAGGATGTGGGTAAGTTGTCTACATGTACGTATAATAATACCAGTAGTAGTTAGCAGGTACATACATAGGCTGACTTTATCCAGCTAATGAATGTAGAAGAATACTTTACCCAAGTCTTGACTCAAATAAACTGGCTAAGTTTAAGAGCGTATTTATAACGTCAATTGTAAACGTAAGCATCAACAGGTTCGATCCACGCAACTGTTTCCTGGAGAAAAACGGGAGCAAATTGTGATTAGTTATCAGAATTTCAATAAACATGTGATATATAGGTACATACATTATAATTTAATGAATTATGCTCACATTATGATGCTAGTAGAAAGCTAGATAATGCCACCAACAGTGTAGAAAGAAAAAGCTCCAAAATTAGAGTTGATTGGGGTCTTTGGGGAAGTACACATGTAGAGAAAGTCATCCGACTGAAGCTGAGTTCTATTCATAGTAGGCTCGGATGCTGACCGATGTATCTTAGGTAGGGATCGCAAAGCACTCTCCAATGAAGCAAGAATCTGCCGAAACAATGGGCGATCATCTCGGTTAAGTTTAATGCAGTCCTCCGAAAGACGGCGCAATGCTTTTGGAGCATCCGTACGTAGATTGTTTAGGTCAGGTCGTAAGAAACCACGACCCACCATGAACAATATTTGATCCTTGTTATTAACAGTTGAATAGGGTAACTGGCCGGCCAATAGTTCGTACAAAACCACACCAAAGGCATAAACATCTGATTGGAAACTGTATGGACTCTCTTCCTGCATGCGAATTACTTCTGGAGCCATCCACAGTATAGAACCAGTTGGTTGATGAAACTGCTGTGAGCCAGACCACCGGGATTTGACTGTTGCCAGACCAAAGTCCCCTATCTTGACTGTGAGATCGTCATGAAGAAAAATATTGTTACTTTTTAAATCTCGATGAATTATATTCTTTGCATGAAGGTAGTCCATTCCTTGGGCTGTTTGTCTTCCAATTTCTATTAGAGTGAGCAGTTCAAACTTGGTTTCTATTACATGTAAATGCTTGTAAAGGCTTGAGCCCTCACACCACTGAGTAACAATTGCCAATTGAGGCTTGCTAACACATCCCATGAATAGAAGAATATTGACATGTCGTGTTTTCCTCAACACAGCTACTTCATTCTTGAAGGCTTGCAGCTGTGCAGGAGTGGGATCCTTTACATTCAGCGTCTTGACAGCTACTGGACCATGCCAATGTCCCTTATAAACAGTTCCAAAGGAACCAGAGCCAATGCGTGGGCCAATGAGAATCTCATCTGCTGGAATCTCCCAATCCTCAATCGATTCTCGGGGAGTACGAATCTTGTTGCCACTCTCGTCGGCGCTTCGAGCTCTTGGACGCCACGGTCTAAGAGTATTTGTAGGAGAAGCCTGTGCACTCTGACTGTAGGACGGCTTAGTAGGACTATTGCTAGGGCTGCATGAAACTACAGGACCTGCAGGTGGTGGGGTAGCCTGGGCAATACGATTGGCAAATTCTTCTAGGGAGGAGGTATCACCACCTGGATTGACTAGGTTGTAGCAAACATTTGGTGCTGAACTTGATCTTTCCCTAGTGCCCAATGTTGGAGGATGCCGTCGGGACATGGTACGAGGTTGTGAGGGAGACACACCTCGACCATACCCTGCATGGGTTTGAAGTACCGGTATGCCTGCCGACGTAACAGGATTCTGGGCCAAGAGAATCTGATAATATGTGTTCTGCATTCGAACTTGTTGACACAACGTAGGCACCCCAGTGGCACAGCGCTGATGAAAGCGATAACCACACGTGCGGCAATGAAACCCTTGAAACAAAAGTCGATTGCAGCACTCACAAAACGCCAAAGTAAAAAATGTCTTCCTAACAAAATTATGCGAAATACTCGTCGTTATTGAAAATTTATCCACAATTTCTACACTGATTTCTTCTCCTTCAAGCGAAGAAATATCTGCCTCCCACGGAATCGGAACTCTTCCTTGACCTTTGAAGACTACGCACATATCAGGAGTTAGTTTTCTCATCTTCATTGCTCGTGATAATGCTTCTCGAAGGCTCAAGCCTGGCCTCACTTGTACTGTCGTATGTTGTTGATTCGGCAGTTGAGCCCGCAGCACTGCCTTCAGAGGTGATCGGGGTGCCATCTGCGATGAGCTGTCAATGTCACCGCGACTTTGGAAATTGCTATCAATTTGATCTTGAGGAATCTCATGACCATTACTGATTACATCTATTAGCTCTTGCTCTTTTATTTCAAATTCGTGCAACTTACTGGTGAGCTCTTGATATTCTGTGAGGTACATGGAAGGTGGATGTTGAAAACAAGCAAACTGAGCATTAAGTGCATCAATATTTTCCCTAGTCAAACGTATCATACTCTGAATATTTTGCAGTTCATCATGTATCGGATCAATATCTTCAAATTCATTTGATCTTGTAGGACTATTTAAAGAAATAGTTGGTCTACCAGAATATCTATTTATGACAGCCATCTTTACCAGTTGCCACTTGCTGATCTCACCGCCCTCTTCATACAAGTATAGATAATTCCTACAGCATAGAAACCATCTTGAAACACGCGCAATTTTTACGAAAATCACCAACAATTTTTTGTAGACAAGTAACACCATTTTTTTTCTCTTCAGAATATAATACTACCATATTTTCTGGTACGATCATGTAGTTGACCATCGTTTCTTCATATTTTATTACCAGAAATGTTTTTCATAATTCTTCATAATTTTTTTCATAATTCAGAAGTTTTTAAAATTATTCTTTTACTTTTATAAAATAATGCATTGTTCTTATATATCTTGTCCAAGTGGCAACAGTTTATGCAATGTTTACATCTTCAAGTTTATGCAATCTCGTACAGTTTAGCAGTAGCAATGGTACAGCACCATTTATATTCTTTCAAATAATTTCAATCTTTTTAATAATCTTAATAATACCATCTTTTTTTAACACCTTCTTCCATTTTCATACTTTTTTATATACCCTTAATTAAAATTAGTTTTATAATATTTCATGATTTTTTTGTAATCAATTCTGTATCACTTTTGTAAAACCATGGTACTTATATGTATTGATTGTATTACGCTGTACCATCTCGGTATCCCGCTTTGCGGACAGCCGTCAATAAATGACATTCTCTCAGCAGTATTTGCTCAGCAGTGAGCAAAACCAGCAAGTTTTGTTCATCCAGCAAACATTGACAATTATTCCTGAGGAATTCCTTCATACATTGAGTATTTCTAATAGTAGGCCCTAGTAGTTATGCACGTACTTGAAAAAACGTAACAGCATATTTTGTTTACATTTTTCAGACTTTCTCCAGAGATAAGAAACAACCGGCACATGCAGCGTAGTGGTTAGCACGCTCGCTTCATGTGATCTGGCAGGCGAGGGGAATTCCGAACCCAGTTCGATCCCCGCCGCTGACCGTCTTTACAGAGGTTTTTCATGGTTTTCCTCTGTAGTCCAGGCTAATGCTGTGACGGTTCCTACAATAAGTCGGCCATGACCGCTTCCTTCCCACTATCCTTCCCATTACCCAAGAACCTTCATCTCATCATCCCATCATCTCATTGATCATCCATCCGACGCCATTAGATCTCAGTTATCATAACAGTGCGTCGTTAAACCCAATATAAATAAAATATAAATAAATAAATAAAGATAAGAAACATAAGGGTAACATTTAATGGTTGGATCTTTCAGTTTAACATAGTGATTGAATTTAAATTATATTGTGAATTGAATTATTTTGATCCTCAACATTAATTTTACTCGGTTGAGAAGATTTTTCTGATTTGTGCAAGATATGTTTTACAAGCAAGACTTCATTGTAGACAGAAGAAATGCTCTGTAGAAAAATTATGTGTTTTCATGCATGAAAAGACGATAAAATTTATCATTGGAACTAAATGTTAGACACATATTGCAATATAATATATAAGAAACAAGTGGAATTTATTTTGCTGTTTTTGCAGTAGGAGCACATTTTTAGTATTTAATATAAAAGATGGTTGCACAAATGTAGAATGATGTTGCCTATCCATAATAGATAGCTATAATCCTAGATATAGGATATACCTGCTCGTAAGAAAAATAAATGACATAGACCAGCATAAAATAGAAAATACGCTCATTCAACAAATACTAGCTGGAAAAAATATTGTGGTTGTGAAATATTATCTAAGGACACTATTATTTTCAATCAAGTTTTATGTTATATTTGATAAATATTTAATACACAGTAGGCATAGCATACAATAATTCATAAAGACTTTTAATTTAAAATTAAATTAATATAAATTTAAGGTGAAAGGAAATGTATCACTTGGCAGGTATAAAATGTTGGTAATAGTTAGTTGTAAAGTCAAACATGAGATCCTGCATACATTCTGGTAGTTCACCAACACACACGCCTGGTGAATCAGCGTAGCGGGTAAAAGATGGTACAACTGTTTCTGGAGGAAGAATCGTATTGTCCTCAATGAAGCAACAGTCTTTCAGCACACAACGTCGTCCCTAGAGAGAAAAAAATACTGTTATTATTCAATATAATATACTATTGGGGCTTATATATTTGCCAAGTTTTATCCTGAAATATTGGTTGGAGGTGCAATTAATCTAACATCCTGGGGAAGTAATACTTCATTTTTCATAAAAACTGGAAACTTCTTTTGAGTTGGTAATACCGTAACTTGGGGTGACCATTAATTGAAAAGAAAATCTTGGGACCGCAAATCTGAGTAAAGAAAAAACCCACTATAGCCTCACAGATAATTTTTTAAAATTTGTACTCATGTATGTGAATTGTTAGTATTTTCTTCGATTTCACAACGTTTTGATTCAATCAAGCAAAGATTGAGACAGTGAATGTATGAAATCTGATCCAGCATTATTTGTGAATATGCAAAATTCATCGGTCAAAATGATCATTTGGAAAAATAAACCTCAAGCGGTAGGCCTACTATTCCAACATTGGCAGGTACTCCATTTTGGGTCGAGCCATATGGCAATGGAATAGCCTTCCACGGGTGCAGATGACGTCAATTTCAACTGAGGGACAACTCAACTTCTTACTTTCAACACGCCTAGTATAACTGAATTGAATTTTCTTATCCTTATTTTACTAATTCAATTTTCTATTATCATTTTTATACTTAGGTTAATTAGGTTATACTTAGTTACGTGGGTTAGTTCATCACTTAACCACCAAAAATATTAGCCTCTGTAAAAACTGGTATTTCCCAAGTTGTTAATAAAATGCAATACAATACAATACAATATAGTAGGCCTACTACCGGTATATTCTTTCAATTTTAACCATGAATGACAGAGCGGCTGGCCAACTCTGATTGGAACGTTCACTCAAAACAAGGATATTCCTGCCTAATCTGGGACAAATGGTCACCCTATACTAACTACACATCAGAAGCTATGAAGCTGGGTTCTTGTAACATATTATGCATATTAATTAAAACTCTCGTGGAGCACATTACTGACCTAGTTCGAGTCTCTCAAAATTGCCTATTACATTTAAATTGATATGGTAATTTATATTATAAGTTTGAGCATAGAGCACAAGGAGACAAATAGACCTGCGCTAATATAATATGAAATAACACTTACTATAGGCCCTAAAAACATTTTACTTATATAATTATAATAGGCAATAATACTGAATATACAATATACAATAGTACTTACTATAACAACATTTTTTCCAATATAAACATAAGATCCAACCATGGCGGCATTCACAACAGACCGCTCACCTACAAAAACATGGTCACCCATTTGCAACGGGAAGAAAGCCACTCTGAAAAATTACAAACAAAAATTCAGGTACTGTATCGGTAGGCCTATTAAGCCTAGATGTAAAGTGCTAAATACTTTTCCTATTTATAGACCTAATACAGGCCTACATAGTACTCGTTGATAATAATGAAAAATAACTCAGTATTAATAGCGAGAGTCACATTCTTTTACAAACAAATGTAAGAATATCGGTATAAGGTGCTCAGCGGTATATATGATTTTCGTATCACTCCAATGACTAAAACGAGCATCTGTTTATAAGTAGGTAGCGTACCTTTAATCTGGAAGTAGCACGATTATATGCACTCAATTTTCAAGATCTTATAGGCCCTAGTCTACAATTTAAGTAGAGAAAGTATAAGATCCTTATATGAATATAATTGAAGGACACTGTCGTGTGATTACAAAGTGTATCAAATCCAAAAGTTGCAGTAGGCCTACAACTAAAGCACACATTGAGGTTGAAATATTTCTACATTTATTATTATTTGTATCAATTTCAAGGACACACTGTTCGCGCACAGCTACGCGGTCTATTGGTGTCTATGAATGATGAATGAGATGTTGGAAGTTGAGACGAAATGTTTACTAATATAAGGCCAACATGATGATAGAACTATACAATTGACATTCAATTACCCTTTACTGAATTTTTTGAATGGTGGCCTGATTACAGCATGCTTGCTGATTATACAATATCGCCCCGCTCGTACATTTGCTAGATCTCCACGGATGATTGCATCAGACTGGACAATTACTTTTCCACTCAAGACAATATTCTGCGAACCACAGAGAACAGTCTGGCGGCTCACTTTGTTACCCGATGCCTATAAAAAATACAGAGTTAATTAGAAGGTGTCGGCCTACAATAATGATCAAGTTAGCATTCCAATAATAAAAATGTGTTAACTAAGCTAATTAATCAATTGCAGTACAAAAATAACATTGGTAACCAAGGGTAATAACAAGCTAATCCACTAATTATCGCTCAATCAACAAATTTATTATTCGTAAAACGGGCCCTCATCAGCATACTATTAGGGCGGCGACACTTGGTAGTTATCTTATATAATAAATTAATAATCTCATATTGGTAGTTATAAAAATACATTACGAGCTCGTTGAGCTCTTTTGTCTACACTCACACATAATAAACTCAGCATACTATTATTCATTTTATTCACCTTTTCTCTTTTCTTGTCAATTATTCAATGACTAATTATCACTTAGTCATTTGAGCTATCTCCAATTTTTTAATTCAATATCAATCAATGTGTCAACATCAAATTTATCGAATTTTCCACTCGGTATCGAATATTGAATCGATTGAAAATATCAAAATCGAACGGCAACCCTTGTTTTAAGGGACAAATTACATATGAACCTGCCACCAAATTGAATATTTTCATCAGTATCCTGTGTCAGATGGGCATTTAAGGGGATTTTCCCAACTAGAGTATGCTTGAGCAATCATTACTGTAAACCCTAGGCCTATGTACCCTAAATGTAAGCTTCTCAGAAATGTTATTTATTGAATTACAGATATGTACTGCACTTGAGTATATTATGTGTAAAAGAGCTCAACGAGCTCGTAATGTATTTTTATAACTACCAATATGAGATTATTATATAAGATAACTACCGAGTGTCAATGACTTTCCCTTTCGAAAAAGGAATTCACAATTTTTTAGAGTAAAATATGATTTGGTATTGTAAAATAGGTGGTAGGTAAATGAAACAGTACCGGTACTAGGCCTACATGATCGAGAATCATGACTTCTAATTTTGCATTTTTAACCATTCAATTTTTTATTTGATTCAGTATCAATATCGATCAATTGATTCGATATCAAAGTTCCGATAAAGTTCGCAATTTTCATATTGAACGGCCATCCTACTTTAAAAAGGAATTTTAATTAAATGGAAATCGGGCAGACAAGAAGGATGCAATTGCATTATAGGCCCAGACCCCATATATACTAGTTCTATAATACTGGCCCAGTGCCGTTATTCTATAACTCTGTAAACGAAATGAAAGCGCCCATTTTTTTTTTCAACGCCGTTTTCTTATACTTCAACATGGTGTCAGTCTATCATAGCTCGGACACTTTTGTTGCGGTTCCATTTCGTTTTCACTTACAGAATAACGGCCCAGGCCTCTTTGGCAGTACTAAAAGAAATAGGAAGTAGCCAAATGATACTTTATAGCACAGGCCAAAAGAAGATTCAACAAGCCTAGGCCTATTATGGTCTAGGTCTTGCAATGTAGCTGTTAACATCATTACCGTTTCAACGTATTCTGCTTTATTATAGTAAACATCTTGAAGCTCCATTATAGATTTATATTTCCTTTAAAATGTGACTAAACTTCTCTTGTTTTGAAAATCGGATATTCTCCTACTTAATTTTATTGGTCTATAAGGCCCGTTTGCTACCTGTCAAACTTAGCCTACACAGCTGACAGCAGATGATAGTAGGCAACCATCAGTAACATTTGAGATGACGTCATAATAACTGTTGCGCATGTGTGCGCGCATGGTCTACTTGTTGTAATGTAGCCAACATACAAATTTAAGATTCAATGTGATTGCTTCGTAAATATAGGGAAATATATATTTTTATCTCATATATTTCTTCTATTGTGAAAGAAATATACATTAAAAATTCACACTCTTCAATGAACTTTCAATTTGACTATTTTTCATTCCTTTCTACGACAAGTATAATCAAAAGTCGTTTTGAAATCGCGTACGGGAATAATATTATATTGGTAATAGTTTTAGTACTAGGACGGTATCTCGGCTTCAAGTCCAGCCGCCTTAAATTACGACATTACATTCGTAGACATGGCGGACGACGAATCGAATGTTGTCGACGATGCCCCCGGAATGGGGGATATGAATACTGTCTTCGGCTTAAAACTTCGAGGAAGAAAAGGCGCTTTGAAGAAGAAAAATGTGTTCAACGTCAAGGATCACAAGTTCATGCCACGGTTTTTCAAACAACCAACGTTCTGCAGTCACTGCAAGGATTTTATTTGGTAAGTATAAATAATAACAGAAATAATAATATTCTATTCCTGGATTTACAAAATGTTTTATATGTTAATTGAACCGCGTGTAAAATAATTCAGTATTTTTGTTTGTATCAATGTGTCAAATTTTATGTAGTGCAGGTTGATTTGAGGCATATGGTGATATGTAAAAAATATCTTTCTTTGAAGGTAATCAACCCAATTACTTTTACTATTCACTACCGGTACAAATTTTTAACAAGTGACTGATATTAATCTAAATTATTTTAATGAAATAATTATTTCATTTGAAATTTTATTTAGTACGCAATGTATGAACTCGATGCAAGGAACAAGAATTGAATGATTTACTATACAATTAGTATAGGTTCAATTATTTATTTATTTAAGGGTGTAAATATTATATATATATATATATATATATATATATATATATATATATCAGTCGTGGCCTGTTTCTAAGGAACTATCCTATTGACCTGAACCAAAGAGAAAAACCACGAAAATCTCCTGTCACGAACAAAAAACGAACTCTGGTCTCCTGAGAGACGGTTCAGTGTGCCAGCCACTCGACCACTTGTCTCAGTTATATATATATATATATATATTTATATATAAGTTATATAGATAGCATGTACAATTTTAGTCCCAGTGCGAAAAATAATAATATATAACTGACAACTAGCGATTTTGCAAAAACATATAATCAAATCTAGCTTATACACTATATTTGATTCAATTACCTAGACAACAGTTATCACAGCTGCGATTGACAATCGATAAACTCAGCAGACTTCTAGGGCCTAACACCACTAATTATTAACTTCCCTACCGTTCCAAATTATTATTGTTAATTATCTTCGATAATTGACCATTTATCTTATCGTTATAAATTATAAAATATTTAACTTTTACAACTATTAAAGCGCAAGTAAAACATTAGTTACAATGTCATTTTCTTCAATAGAACAGTAGTTTTTTTGTAATATTTGTGGAGCATCTTATTATTTATTCTGCATTCAATTATTCGACAAGTTTTTCCTGACTATGTATGAAAAGATGTTGCATGCTATACTTGTGTTCTGGAGAAATGAAGGTAGTGTGTACCATCTAAAAAATGATTGTGAAAACTCCCGTAAGTTGTGCATTTATAAATAACTTAAACAACAAAATGCTTCTGAAAGATGAAGTTATAATTATTATTTATAAATCTCGTCCTGAGAAATCACTGACCCTCAGAATACCACAACTACAACGATGCTACTATTGTGTGTTAGATTGGTAATCAGCCTCCAACTGTCCTGGTTGCAAGTATAATTATGTTTATAATAAATGCACGCGATCAACGAACGATGCTACGCGTGTGAGAGGTAGCTCTGCTATGTGGAGTCAGATGGGTTGCCTATACTGCAGGCGAAACAGTCGTATTTTTACTTTCAAACTGACTTACTTAAAAACTTTGTTTCTAGAAAAAAGGTTTAATCAAATTTATTTCATTTGCTCAATTACATTTATTCGCTCTTTGATTTGTTTTGAATTGTCTCAAAAAGATTATTGTATTTCTACTATTTTACATTTGTAATATGAGTATGAATAATTATAAACAATTAATGATTTTTTTTTTAAATCGATAAATATAGAAGAATTGTAAAAAGATTCATATATATCATAACCTTCTCATCCCAAAGGGCTTACCATGAAGTATTTCTATAGCTACCTCGGATATATAGTTTGAGTTATTACGCGCGTCGACATTTTCTTATCACTCTGGAGAATGAGTTTACATATCAATTACTTCCATTGCGTAAACGTTTTCAGTTTCTGGGTTAATTTGAATATATTTTTGTGATTAGGCGGTCAAAAAGTACTCCCTATTGTCACACCGGAGTGGCGACATTATCGTGTATTTTAATTATTTATATGCCCAGTACCCATACTTTGAAATATATGCTAATTTGATAGATTATCAGTTATTCAATTAAAACTATGAATAATGTGATATTTACGTCTATTTTGTACACTGCATGATACATAATGCTATTACCTCATATATTGATTTATCCCACACTCAAGGCTCAATTCTATTGTGAGCTTATATGTAAAATATGTAGTTTCAAATTTAAATGTGTGAATTATAAAAACAAAATGATCATTATTATAATTATTAGTGTTGGTCCATTAAGATAAATCATATGTCAATAACTACCGCAGTGTACACTAGGAGGATTTAATATTATTAAATCCTCCTAGAGTGTACATAACGTTGCTCAGTTCAGTTTTGTTGTTCAAAAAAAAAAAAAAAAAAACTAAACCTGATATAAAACAATTCCTACTAAAATAAAATTATATCGTATTGGTCAAATAAATTCATCCTAGTTCAGTAATAATCATTTTAATGCTCACTGCACAGAGAAACAGATTCATGATCCATTTTATTGTCAAGTTTATATGTCATCTTTCACGCCTGGTCAAAATTTGGTGTGCCGACAGTAATAAAAAATACAATGGTTATTTATTATCTTCAGCATTTATATTTGTTTTAAATTATATAAAAACACAAAACGAGTGTTTTATTTTCATTTCATAAAAATGTAAATATGAATAATTGTTCTTTCAGATCTGCTCATTTTGATAATATTTTTTGAGGCCTCAATTTTCATCAACCCTTAAAAAGAGTTATTTTAACTGCCCAACACGGTTAATATTTTAAGAAATTCGTCTTCCGTGTGGGAACATTCAAAGTATACCGGTGGGCCTACGTATACATGTATACTTACTATATATAATACACGGACATCAAACAGTGAAAGTTTTTCTGCTATTATATGAAAGAGGTCAATGTCGGTTGTCAATTCTACTTAAAACTATGTGAAGCTTCGTCCAAAACATATATGTAAGGATATTTCATATATATTCACAAGTCGGTAGTTCACGAAGCTTCCATACTGAAGTCACTAGAGACCTACACACTATAGGACAGGTTTTGTGAGAGTAAGCCAAGCTCTGTTGTTCGTAGTATACGTGAGCAAGACAGGGATAGTTTATGTTCCACCATCTTAATTGTCCTAAGGCTAATCGATTGGGATGTTGAATAATAATTTATTAAATATACTGGTGCGAAGAGATGCAAATTTGTTTTGATATGATCAGGTATTAGGACATCACAACCCTAATACTAGATTTTGATGGATAATTACGTTTTTTTTTCTTGGTTTTTAATTGTATTTTTGTTTTTAGGTAGTTGGTCAGAAAATAGATGATTACACCTCAGTATAAATATATCTCCAACTGAAAATTCGGACTTCTTGGTATTTCCCTGAATGCAGAGAAAATATGATATCATTATCTAAATTTCGGATTTTTTTTCGTTCTCTAGAGACCATGAATCATGACGTTAGCATTACTGATTCTGTATAGAAACATAAACAGAATCGAGTAAAGTCTACGTCACGACTTGTAAAAAGGGCCAGGTCCTAGAGGACAAATATAATAATTATAATTTCTGAAATAGAGTTTATGATTTCGAGTTTTCTCTCAAATTGATGGTATACGTATCGTCATTATCCTTCAAAATCTAGTTTCCCGGTTGTGATGTCCTTTAAAAGTTGAAACGTCATATTCCTGAATAGAAAGATTATTAGCATTTTATCCGTATCCAACCTTTCCCAGCCGTTGGTAAAGTGACGGAAAAGTCTGAGATCGATGATACTGCAGCGTTTTTTTCCGCGTAGACCAGAAGCTTGTGGTGATTGAAAGGTTGAACCAAAATCCTGACACTATTCTTCGTTTTCTGATAGAAGAAACTACTTATGTAGATTCTTGAATGGCATTTTTCAAATCCACAATCAAACACCCTAGTGTGAAGAATACTTTTGGCAATTGTTTTGATGTTTAGTTCAAAATAGAGATGTGTACATTTTCCATTATATATATATATTTTTCAGGTAGTTGATCAAAAAATAAGTGATTACATCTTAATGCAAATGTATCTCCAATTGAAGTTTCGGACATTATCGTTTTTTTTATCAGGCTTTGGTAGATATTCATAAACCAAAATTTCATGAAAAATATAATAAATACTAAATAAATCAGAAATCAATGAACTTTTAATGCATATTTTATGGGGTAAAGAATAATTTCATCACTTAAAGTTACCATTTTCCCTGGTGTAACATTAGCAAATTGAAAATGTATTCTTCATTTGTCAAGGGAGCGCACACACGCCCGGTATAACGTTACCTCATACAATTCACATATTGACAGTATATATTATGTAACATCTCTTTACGGTAAATGTGGTAGTCTTTTTGGATTTGAATTTACGTTGACTATAAGTTTTATTTTAACGTCGTTATTTGCGTCGTTGAATGTACACTTGAAATGTGCATCATCAATCATCCAGTGTTTTGACTTGAGATTTACTGAATTAATTCACTACACTTCTTTCTTGAAAAAACAAGAGTTTTATAACTTAAGTCTTATTATTATTAATTTGTACAAAAAAATGTACGCATAGGCCTATTTATTAGTATAATATATTCTAGCCTAAGGAGCTCTGGCGTCTGATCAAAATATTTGATGAATGACCCTTCAGAACAGAAGAGTATAGGTTGGTACGAGGAAAGGGGGAACTGGCCCCCTCCCCCCCTACCACTCTATGTGTCTCACACATTCACTCACATTCCCATCTCATCACCCTCTCACATTCACTTAAATCTATATCCCTATACTAGCTTTTTTATATATATATTTCACCCTTACACATACCAATATACAATTCACATTCCAAACTACAATGAACATATTTCATACTAATTATGAAATGTATTTTATTTATAAGTTTATGAAGTTAATAACTAAAAGTTTTATACATTCAATCTGCGACTATCTAGTTAGCTTCTAATATATATTATTTATTGAAAGACTTTACTTTGCCATTGCCATTCTCAACCATCGCCGTCGACATGTTAGCTCTCACTATTTTACCCTACCTACAAAACCATTTTCAGCATTTTCTTCAATTTGTTTGAAAAGTTTTCATCAAATTCGAACAATCCAAGGTTGACTTCCACAATTTACTACCGGTATACGGATTCAAATTGATGACCAATTGATTATTTTTGTTGTGAATAATGAAATAAAAATATTCAGATTTGGACGTTTTTTGCGTTCACCTTGTCACAACTGACTTTATTGTACTGATGGTACCAAAGATGGCGCTAATCAATATATATATATATATATATATATATATATATATATATATATATATATATATATATATATATATATATATATATATATTTCCAATGTGAGTAATGCGAAAAATGTTCATGAATCGTGACTTCTATCGTAATTTCCTGAACTAAAGTATGTCCTATCCTGAAACAATAATAGAATTCCACTTGTCATTGAAACTGTTCACCATTTACGAATCTTTTACTCTGAATACTTCGTGCATTTCGTTGCGACGTACTACAAGTAATACATAAAGTTTGCTTAGTGAAAACACAATTCGTTGTAACATTCAATGTATAGTTTCTTCTTCAATCAATTCGAATGACATCCAGAAGAGATGCATCTCAACGTCAGACTCATATAAAGGTATGCTTTAAGATGACGTTAGATGCAAAATGAATTTACCGTTCTAAAATTACTCAGTAGAGGACTTCGAAAACGCTATACATGGGATTCTGGACCCATTCACAGTTCATAATGGATTCCTTCAGATTGGATTTGGTGTTGATTTAGATTTTAAATTGAATTCAGATTAGAGAAGAATCTCAGTACTTCAAATGAAAATGACAGTTTAAAAACATATTTTCAATGTTCATTCAGAAATCAGATATTAATTAATTGCAGTTATTTTTGAGAAATAGTATTGAAATAATCAAATAGCCATTTTTAGTATACTTTTTAAAAATAGATCACAGTTGTGTCAGACCCTAATAGATAATTAGATACGATTTATTAGAGTTCTTATTTAAAACATTCAAATCGTTTTTCTTTCATTTTGAAAATATTGTAGCACCAAGAAATGTGCTCCCACATTTGTTCTTAGAAACCTCCACTCTGAAATATCGTTCAGTCTTACATGCATCGTGTATATTAATAGCTAAATCATATTTCCTGAATTATTTTTCTGATGATTCATTTCTAAATCATTTTTTCCTCTAGCGTTGTGGTTACTATTGTTGTTGCATTACCGATAATAGTATTACGATGCGAAGGTTGATCTCGTATAAAATGTTATCTATCAGAATTGTTAAATGCAACAAATTGCGTTTATCGATCTGTGTTTTGATTGGGAAGATGTGTATTGTTGCAGCCGGGGACTCGTGTCAATCCTTGATATCAGGAGATTGATTGATTAATGGTTCGATTACGTTGTCAACAAAGCCATTCCTCGTGATTATCTCGCTTGACATAATGTGTACAGCATAATGTGTTCCTAGCATTGAAATAATAGCTTGCTTTTTTTTTTAGAGCAACCAAATCGGTGAATTTAAATAAAAAAAGACGGAACATTTTTTTTCAGTAACAAAACTCAACGCGTTGTAAGATGAGCGAAGTATTCAATATAGACCCCCTCTGTAGGAAATGAAATGGGAATCTATACAAGTTGGGACCGGTGAACTCGATTTTCATAAATTTGCCAAACATGTTTGTCATTGTTCTCACAAAAAAAATCACAACGAATAAAATAAAATCGGGTAGGCATTCAATTTTTTCTTGTGTGTGTATTATGGGCATTTTCAATATATCATCAATTGCTATCTATGGAGCAATCTATATCCATCAAAGAAAATGGAAAATAGAGAAATACCTTATATTTGGTAGGAACGGATGTCTTCGCTATCGCTCATTCAATAATAGACCGGAAATATATAAATAAATAGGTTTGTAAATGGTATTCAGAAAGTACTCCAATATCCATTACTGATTTCTCCAGTAACTTCTTCCTGTTGAAAAATGAAAAAATATCATTTATTCTGAAGGTTTATATTAGCCTATATCATTGAGAAGCATATAGGTGTTTTTCAAATATCCATATTTATTCTATATTTTCGTGATACAAAATGAATATAAACATTTCATATAACGTAAGAAATGTTGAGAGAATCAAATTGATAATTATCTTTTAATCTAAAATTGCTTATGATACTGAGTAATGTCATTATCAAGTCATTATCAAGTCAAGTCATATAGACAAAAGAAGAAGGTGTCAACCGACCGACCGTCTCTCTTATCCTCCACCATTAGCGCCCTGGTGGTTCGCGCCTTCTTTCGTGGATACAATATTAGTTCGGGATGACTTGAAAAGTTATAGAAGTTATACAAAGTGTGATTATGATAAATCCAAAGTTGAATTGAGAATCTCACATATTCATAGTTGACTTGTGAGTTGAGAATATATGTTGCATAAGCTTCCTGAAATACCTTATCTAAGAAATTCAAGGAAATCCATGAAACTTAGAGAGATTGCACTGTACTTGTGGTTATAATGGAGTAACAATAACAGAGTAAAGCAATTGAAAAACACAACGTATTTTAATTAATCAATTTGTCCGAAATGTTTGTAGCTGATAGGAACTAGTCGTCTGTATTGTCATATTCAACACCTTTACTATCTTATCATCCGTAGTTATATTTGGGGAACGTAAGGACTTCGTGTCAAGTTTTCAATGTGGAAAAAATAATAACTAGGGTGCATATATTTATTTATGTATGTATTAAATTATTCCTTTAACCCTCTTCCGAGGAAATCGGAGTGGTTAGCAGTTTACAATTATCAACTACTAACTTATATATGTGGCTTATTTATAACATGATATGATAATGAGTAAATATATCAATGATTAACAATAATAGTAATGATAGTGATAATATATGTATCAAGTAATCCTGAAGTTCAATTGCGAGATTCATTTTATTTTAAAATGCATACTATTGTTGTGACCTAGTATTGTGGTGTTGAGATAACATGTTGTCAAACTGTTGTATTGTTAAGATATGTAATCTTATAGTCTAAAAAGGAATCATGTTTTATTGAATAACGTAACGTCATGAGGTTAATTCGTACACCCTTGATTATCATGTAAGGTTACATATGAAAACATACTACAGTACAAAACCCCAACATTTCTGAATGTTTTCAATCAATTTCAAATTTCAGGTCCGTACAGTTTTGAGATAATTCTAGTTTTGATTAATTCTTATTTCTCTTACCTTAAATCTAACCCTGGAAAAAATTAACCTTCTAATACCAAAACTATACCCGCAGGATAACGTTAGTGTTATGTTGGCTGGATTGGTGGATAACTCTACACTCTCGTGGACAGAAGTGTGTCATCGTTACATTTTGGTTATATTTTGGTTTTTGGTTATTCTGGCTTTAGAAACAAAAAATGACACAATATCACAATTGTAATGTGATAGATGTCGGAATGGCTATTCGTCGGACTCAAAGTGAGTTTTAGATTAGTTTCAATTTTGATTCAATTAGTCTAGGTTCTTTTTCGTTGGGCTAGTTTAGAGGAATTTTAGATAGGGATAGGTTCGGTTCATTAAGTCGGTTAGATTGGGTTCATTACGGTTCATTTAGGATGCGACAACAACAACAACAACAATGTCCGAGTGTTGTGAGATACACCGTCCGATGAATAGAGGTTGCCGATAAATGTGATGAATGTGTGTAGCTATATAGGTAGGTGTTATAATGCGGTGTGGGTAATCTACTAGCACGGGGGACCTTGTGATCTGGGAGATTATGAGTTCAGTCTCCAAGGTCGGATCAACATTATAAAATATGAAATGAAAATAACATTGATCACCTTAATCTTTGAAATCGCGTATCATAAATCTTTCCCCCTGGTAAAAAATGGAAATGAGTGTTGTGGGTTATAAAATGATGTTGTTTTATTGAACGGACTGGTGTTCGTTGCTTTGTTGTTTTTGAGTTTGTTTTCTCAGTATAGTGGCGAGTCCGGTGATGGATTGAAAAAACATCAAAACAATGTATAATTCAAAGATTATTACAATATGATTAGTATATATATATTTTCATTATTTTTAGTTATATAATTCATGTTATTATATTTCCTTGCTCAAATATTGTTTCATTGTCTTATTGTAATTTTGAATTATTACATTCTAATTCAAATTAATTAATTAATGAATTTGTATTCCATCACTCTGTGTCCTCGTAGCAGCTGTGACTGGCAGTCAAATTTTCATTCATTCAAATATAAACAAACTTTTCTAGTTTTTTCTTTTATAATATATAAGAGAGATCTCTATAACCCTGGTTTCCATGTTGTACCATCAACTTTTATATTTAAAATCAAATTGAAAACTCGATTTAGAATCGCCAATCAGCTTGCTTATACAATGCAGTTTTATTCATTTCCCAGCTTTAACTTGTGAATACTGAACTGTGACGTTGGTAACCTATATAGCTTCAACCTTTCCCATTTATTCGTCGAAGAAATGAGGAAAAATGTGTATTACATTTTTTATGTTTTTTTATCTATTGTTTTCAATGTAATCGGTTAATTATTCTTAAAAAACATACTGTGCTTATGCCACAATGCTGTCGTATCGTTTTGATCAAATTATAAGTCATTGCACCTTGCAGCAAGCATTCAACTTGCAGTAATGATGTACGTACGTTTATGCTCTTTCATCGCACGCAGTCTCTAATACTATATAAAAGTATGAACAAATCTGGAACAAAAGATTAGAATGGCATTGTCAAAATATTCTCGGTTTATTTTTAGTTATAGAATATGATTGGATTTGTATTTATATTTGATCGCTTTGAGGACTGTCCAATAATGAATTATGCGACGATCTGTTTCTTACCATCTTCTTTGTTTGTGGTGAAGTACATTGACATGCATTTTTTTGCTTTCGTCATCTTTTATAACTTGGTCTTTTGACGAGTTACAAGTCTTTTCTGGGCTACGCACAGCGACAAACAAACTAAAACTAAAGTATTTTGATAATTTTGGCAATTACAGCTGTAGGGCACTATAGTATAGTCCTATCTTATCTTACAATTAAATCGGTATACATATCCAATTTCAATTTGATATGATGTAGAATGAATATGAACATTTTATTAAGAATGAGTTGTTAATTTGAAATAGACATTTAGAAGAATGAAGATATCGCATTTACCTTAGTATTTACTCTTGCCCATGACCTATTATATTACCGGAAATAACGACATGAAATGAGGAAAAGTAAAAGGAAAGAGTAAAGGAAAGGAGAGGAAAAAATACGGAAATATGCAGCTATATATTACTACACCTTTTGATGCCTATATCGTGAAGTGAAGGATCGAAGTCGACTTCGTTTTATATCTCAACTCACTCTCTACGTTCACGTTTCTCTGTGAGCTCTCCATCACCTAATAATAATGTATATGCTCTACATCGATCTAGGATAAATGTGTTTATTTTCACTGGGGTATTCGCTGCTTGCAAGCTTCTTCTTGGTTCTCCAAGATCTTCTTCTCAAGATATTAGCCGCCTGTCTATTCCGGGAGCGTTTAGTGCCTTATGTTTTCGGAGAGTGGCAACGGAACAGTATGGATTTACACGAATGCCGTTTATTCAATTTTACTACATTGATTGCGGATGGGTCAGGTCTATTTTATATTCTTATTTATATTCCATCAGGTATTTGGTACGTTGAATATAAAAATATATAAGAGTATATAAAGAAATATATAAAGAATCGTATAAGAATGTATGGTATAGATTGTTTGAATGACGTTGTATCTACTTTATTGTGAGTTTTTGGTGTACTGTAGTTGGCGGGTGTTGCGAATTGAAGTCGATAGAATTCGCCAACAATCGGTCTAGAATATATTCGCACATAGCTCTGGTGGTAAATCGGATTTATTGAATGAACAACGCGGAGATGAAATCACCAGAATTCGGAAATGAATCACAGGTCAGACGAGTGAGATGGTGAGGGTGAAATCTTGTGTCTACGATTGGATATAACCGGTAAATAAATGAGTCCATGTTGGGACTCGAGTTGTCCAAAATCAAATTTGTGAAAACATTTTGAAATATTATAGCGAGATTACTTTTCCAGAATTATTATTGAAACAATTCATCGATGAGCTGGTATACAGTAATGAACAATCCATTCTCAATTTTATCAGAAAATGATCAGTTTTTAGAAATTGAATTGAAAATATTTTACATATGCCTATTTCACATATAAGTTCATCACATATATGATATATCACATATCTTTATTATGAATATTTATCGTCACCTTCATCCATGGACGTGAATATATTTAGCGTTTTCTAGTTTCAAATGAAAATATATTTATATATTCGCTTGCTTTAAACAAAACTCCAAAGTTTTATTATTCTTTGAAATTGAAAAACTTTGAATTTACGTAAAAAGTGCAATACGAAATAATGTAAAGTGAAAAACAAAACTCATTACCATTTATTTCAACTAGGCTTAGCTTTTTTATTTACGATAATTGTATGGATTGAATTATAAATAAAATAAAATTTATAGTGATATATGATCGTTATAAAATATAACTTCAATGAAATTTAACGTCCATAGCATCCGTGGCTATTTTAACGGTCAGCCAGTATCGACCCATATGAAACATTTACAATAATGAACAAATACCTACAGGCTATACCGGGCTTTAGCAAATATTATCATGAACAATAGAAAGAAATGTCGAATAACAGTGCTGTTGGTAGATATAACAATCACTAGAACAACAACGAATGTATTATATAGTCAATAGAGCTTCAAACATACACTCATCCCCACAAATTACCAAATCAACTTTTAGCCAAGTTTTGTGATGTTATTATAATGGGTCTTTTCAAATCATTTTCTGTAAGTATTGTAACAGATATTGATACAAAATAGTTTCACTTTCAGTAGTTTTTAGAAAATCAAAATATTCGATATATTTAAAATCCTATATTTTATTTAAAAATCCAAAACTTTCAACATAGTTTAATTCCTCAAAAAAAGAAGTTGAAGAAAAAAGAAGTACAATTTGTCTTGAAGAAAAATACAGTTCCACCTTCTAAGTATGTGTAACAATGGTCATTTTATGATGATCAGTTTAGAAGTCGGATGAAGAGAGGGAAAATTATAAATTCAGCACAGAAACGGGTGATCGAGTGTGTAGCTCATTGAACCGTCATCAGGAGACCGGGGATCGATTCCCGCCATGGTCGACAGAGATGACTGTATCGAGGTTTTTCACTGTCTTTTATGATGGTTCCATGGATGCTTTCTTCTATCCTAATAAACAGTAGGATGAGTTGAAGTTTTTTTCTGAAAATTGTGATGGTCGGTTGACAACAGGCCACGACCGACTCCTTCTCACTATCCAAAATGCCCTGAAGAACTTTTCATCACACATTTCCTATACCTCATTCATAATATATATATTTATATAAAGAGAGAGATAGAGAGGTAGAGAGAGAGAGAGAGAGAGAGATCTCAGTCATCAGTACAGTGCGTTGTTATACCTAATATAAATAAGATATAATGTCCAACATCTAGAATTGAGACGACTACCCGTGTCGAAGAGCTTTCTTTCCTCGAATGGCTTCTTTTGGTTATTTTTTGTGTAGCCGTGCGAGGTTTTATGGCTTCTTTTAGGTCTTCTGTGCAAATGTCCAGACGCCGGCTAGAATAGAAAAGAGTCGACGACATCAAATCAAACGGAAGGACAAAAATCAATATTTTCTCATAGATATATAAGTTATTGGAAATGGTCACGTTTTCAAATTTACATCACGTTCGTCAATCCGGATAAGACTTTGTTTGATTAATTTCTTCATTGTTCAACATCGATTTTCTGAACCCGTTTTAAAATATTTGCTTATCTTAGTCTATAATTAACCAATCTTACATTCTAGTTACGTGAACATAATATAAATCATAAACACTGAATAATGAAGGAGTACGTGTGACTATTTCATTATAATAGATTAAGGTAAATTACGGTATAAGTTTTTATAATATGTATAACTATTTCAGTGAAAAAGGTGAAGTCCATAATACTTTTTAACAACATTTCTTATTACTAATATAATGATAGTTTTTCATAATCATTAATATTATTATTGTTATTTCATGTATAGTATATTATGATAGCGGTTTATTTACTTCTTGAACTTCTAATTGAAGACGGAGTTATAAAGATGTGCAGTCAGATCATAAATATAAAACCACGTGATTAGAGTACAATGATTAATATAAAACTACATAATAATATTTAAAAAAAAGGGTATTACTAAATTAAGAGAATGAAACACTATATATAAAAGAATGAAGATTGAGAATATTGTAGTAGGCCCTATACATTGAACAATGTACTATACTATACCCCGTTTTTTTTTGATATTTTATTCCTCAGTTGAACATAAACTCCTCAAGACTTGGCTTCTAAATATTGGAATAGAAGTTTTGAGACGTTCTGAATAAAATCTTTAAAACTATGGTTAGTTATAGTTTTGTTCATCTAGTTTTCTCTTTTTTTTCAATATGTTTGCATTATTACTGGCTGTTTCATTTTGTCTATTGCTATCACGTGACTATTGTTCCAAGGACTTATTATATATAGTTTTTTTTTGATATTATTCATTATTCTGTGCCGTTTGTGGCAACCAATTTGTTGCAGCGTTTTATTAAAGATATTCTCATCTAAATGAACCTATAAATGGATATTTAATTTATAGAGATGATTTCTCAGTATGCGTATTTAATCTTTCAAAACCTATTCAGAACAACAAATTTGTTTCGAAAACGGACCACAACTGTTCTACAGACTTACCATTGACAATAATATACCATTAGTCCAAGCTAGTCAGCACTCTCGTCATATCATGTTTTATTAGAAACTTCATTGTTCGCAAATCGCTCAAAAGTTGTCGTGTAAAGAAACGATATTTCACTAAATCCAATCCCCCTGCTCTTAAGACTTCATAGTGCTTAAAACAAGCGCTCAATCACTGTACAACAACAACAGCAACAAGAACTACGTCATCATCACGCGTCACATAATATGAGCGTGTGTGCGTGAGGAAGGAAAAGCAGTGAGATATGGCACACCTTTCGTACTAAACCTTAGAATATGACGTATTTTATACAACGATTGCGTGCATTATTCAAATGTTATTCAAATTTTAGTGCGTTGAAAATTGAAAGCCACGGAGTTTCGATGTAATTGATAAAATACCGGTAGTTTACAAGAATTGTGCGAACCGGCTCAATATACACTAAACTCCTTGTTCAATTTTCATATGAGTATTGCAGGTTGAATTAAAAGGTGGAAATACGATCCATCACACCATTCAGATTTGTAATTATTATCAATGTGATAGAAAGTATATCGTTTTCCCAGTTTATTGAGAAATTTTTCAAATGAATGATCACAATGAATAACAAATAACTGAACATTGTACCAGACCAGTTGTGGCTTGAGTTCTTCCAATTTCTTATTTTCTTGAGTCAATGTTTTTTTTTATCTCTCTTCAGAACACTATTGATCAATGCAACAAGTTCCTGTAAAACGTTTTCGCAGCTATTAATTATTATAATTATTTACATTAAATAATTATAAATACGTATTTCATATATAAAATAAAATGATATATAGGGTCAACTCATAGCTATGCCACTATCATGTCATTGCGTCCTTCATACCGTACAGTACATTCTCGTAATATACACACATTTAAAACGTGCATACAAGTATTACAAAGTCTTGCATTATTAATCGAGCCCTTGAGAACATGCCAATAGATAATATGGTATAGCCTATGTTGACACAATAAATAAGTATATAACCACCTTCACTCCTCCTCCAGAATCAGACTGTGTCAACTTCTACATCGTGTACCCTGGGTATATCGATTTTAATTCAGAAGGCAAGAGAGCTAAATATATAATATATACTTACACTTCTCGGATAGACTATAACGTAATATTATATCTAGACTAAATACGAATTCCGTTTTCAGATTGTTCCAAATGCAATTAAGAAAATAACCCTCAGTGTAATATGATTATGTAAATTGGATTTGGTATAGGGCTTAACATGGTTGAGACGTGTACGATCACGGTATTGTGGATAGCTCGCTGGTTCGACGTATCGTTGGGGAAGTGGGCTTCAAAACAGCGGCGTGTAGTCTAATAAGTGGGGGGTGGGCTGAATCAAGTTAGGAGGTCACAGGCGTCTGCTAGACGTCGCGCTGTGAACTCTCTAGACCATTGTTTTATAAATATTTATAAAAATATATATGTATGTTTGAAATATGTTTTTATATTCAGAAAATATATTATGAGAAAATCTATTAAAAATATTATGAGAAAATATATTATACAAATATGTACCTATGTTTAAAATATTTATTTATATTTAGAAAATCTATTGATAATCAAATTATCATATTTATTTATGTATGAATTGTGTATTTATATTTAAAATATTAATTCATATCTAAATATTCATTTATATTTGAAATATGTGTTCATTTTGAAATGAATTCTTCATACTTGAAGTATTTATTTATATTCAAATATATATTTATATTTAGAATATATACTTATATTTTATATGCCTATCGCGCATCTCATTTGCCTATCGCTCATTTATAGCGTTTTCTTAGTTTATTAAATTTTGTTAATCGAAAAATAAGGTTTTTACAATAGAGGACTATAGAGAACTCTCATGCATGAATGAATTTAACAAAGTGTAAATCAAATTTAGTCAACTAATACGCTCAGGTATAGTGAACATATGCAATTCAGTAATTTGTGTTTTGGAAGAAGGGATCTTAGATCTAATCTCTTTTCTGATTTGTTTCCTTTAAAATTTTCCTCTCTTATAATATTAGTCCCTATATACTGATCCTACTGGATTTACTATTCAAAATAGATATGCATTTTCAATAATCACAGTTTAATATAACAGTCAACAAGTTTAATAATTACAGTTTAACCAATTATCACATCACAGACACGAAGAGAATCCTATACGGATGCAGCGTTTCTATACACTTTCCGAGACAAATTTGAATAAATGTAATGAAATAAATTATATACTTTGTACATAGTATAAATTATAGTACGACAATAATGTTTTATTCAACTAAATAGTCGCTGTTTACTTGATATATATATATATATATATATATATATATATATATATATATATATATATATATATATAGCTACTTTAATGTCTAAGCTGACCTAATTACATACCTCAGTTAACACAATTACGGTCTGAACTGTATAAGTTTAGAAGATTAAACCTTTACTGACAATCACGAGGAATCTCGAAACTTTCGAGCTTTCATTGACGTAAAAGTCCACACTTTAAGAGATATTCAAATGTATACAAATGTATACATAATACTGCACGAGAGTTGACAGTAACGATTGACTGTTCCCTAGCCCACTAGCACTAACGGTCGTATGTGTCGATTCTTCAGCACCTGTGCAACGGAATAATAATACTTCATTACCACCTATAATTGGAGTGTAAGACTTATAATAACTACTCAAACTGATGATATTGTACATATGTGTTACCAATTTATTTCATTATGATGATACTTCTCATTTGATCGACTGTAATCATACCTTTTAGCTCAATCTATATTTCGAGTGAAGAAATGAGAACACCACCTTCAGCAAATAAGTTATAACTAGTTTAATGGAACCCCATATAATGATTGTAATATCATCAAATTGTGATCCATGATTGAAGATTTAATAGTTGATATGAAACATTTATTACGTAATGTCCAATAAAATAATATGCTTGACATAGCTAGGGTGCTATACATATACCAGTAGTAGGCCTAAGTACCTTTTTTTAATGACTCTACCATAAGCTTCAATCATTTTTAATGATAAAAATTTATTGAAAAGTGTCCATAACTAACTCAGCTTTAATTATCTCTCACCAGTGCAACGAATAAATTTTCCTCGTATTTTGACAGCATATTTACTATAGATGGTACACAAACGCACACACGTCAGTTGCACAGAGCCATCGCACATAAAATGCTGACAAAACGCTTGTTAGTGTCAAGTGAAAGGGAGAAAAAGGTTTTATAATTGATGAAAATGTCCGCACAAATCTCTCATAACCGTTCCCTATTCGTTGGCGGTGTTATCCGTCAAAACCACACATCGATTAAAGAGGGGCGTATACGAAACCGTAGATACACCGTGTGTGAAAGAACTCAAATCGGAGATCAGCTAGGATTTCTGAAACGTGCATTGGCATTTTAACCACTGCCAAAATACTATTATCCATATCGCAAACAGTTATGACCAGACCTATCTGTCGGTTCTTGGCAAACTAGAAGTTGTAATAACAATTCTGCTATATGTAACTAGTTTTTTGAAGCGAAAATTGGCTCAGTATCTTTTAAGGATATATACCAGTGGAAATGTTTTACGTTCTGGAATTGTGGTGTTATTTTATGTTTTTTTCCAGATGATAGAGAAAATACGGATTTTACATATTTTTTACGCCTTTCCAAATACCATGACTAGATACACCACAGAATATTTTCGGAATCATGATCCTTTACTCCATTTTTAAATTGGGTATGTAGGCTTCTAGTTTACGATGTACACTTGCGGTCACATAAAATGGTTTAATCCGAGAATAAAATTTTAATCTAAATAAAATCTACGT
Source organism: Brachyptera putata (assembly GCA_907164805.1). Lineage (NCBI taxonomy): Eukaryota > Metazoa > Arthropoda > Insecta > Plecoptera > Taeniopterygidae > Brachyptera > Brachyptera putata. Next base: position 11,258,894 of record OU015465.1, read on the forward strand.
GAAACCGTTAATTTTTCACAGACTATGCGTGTAGAGTGCGTACTCACATTGTCATTTAGTTTCAGTGTGTATATAATATCATTATATTTTCTGTAGGATGCATTCTAATGTATCTTGATCGACAACCTTATATGACCATAACCGTACTTACAAGGAAGGTGGTGTGTCTTGATAGGGTATCTCCAATATCGTCATGAATGTCTGTCAGACAACATAACCGACATGGACGGCTATACCACCAGTGTATAGTTTACGAATATCGAATTATGTTTCTTCATCCGACGCTATTGGTTGAGGAATAAATGGAATATTGTTCGATATAGCTTGCAAGGGGCCACTGGCGTCTGCCAAGTTTAAGCTTTCACACTCTGAACTCGCACGACCGTAGTTTTCCTGTGTTTCGTATGTTGTGTTTCGGGAGAAATAAAACTACAAGCTTATAACTTTGTGTAGTGCAAAAATAAGCGTAAGCTTGAAAAATGGATTCGATCCCTGGACTAACGCGTGCTAGTGTAAATAATCAAAATTCTGTCCTGTGTATTTTTCATTTTTGCTATATTTTGGATTATTTTGCTATATTTTGCAAGTTCACGCCAAGACAGAATTTTGATTGAATACACTTGCACACATTAGTCCAGGAATCCAATCCATTTTGCAAGTTTACAGGTCGTGAATTATTACGACCGTAATTTCCAGATAACAATTTGGTTTTTGTTTAATTTTGATATAAACACGTACGGTTAAAGCCAATACGAAATTTCAATAAAATACTTTTGTGATTTCAACGTGTGATGTACGAACGTTTGAGTTCGTCTCATAAGGCTGCACGAACAATTATATATTTCTGTAAGACTTGCATATTCGGTGAATGGTTCATCGTTTGTAAACCTTGAATACCTATAAAACATGGTGATGTCTGATAAAAACTTGATTTGGCCCGAGTTCATGATTTCTGATTTTGTATATTTAATTTAAAAAAATATCTAATGCTATACTTATTCTAATTGCCGTTGTAATAACGTTAGGATAGTTTACCAGACACATTCATGGGGTTTCTTTGTGTTACTCTTACCGAATGAACTAGTAAAAAAACGATAACAATTATTTTTAAATAGTACATAAAAATAAATAGAATGATGGAATGTTAAAAACAGAAATGTTTACTCAACGTAAAAATAAAACAAGCAAAACATATCTCAGGTGATGAACCAGATGGTTTTTACTCGTCCGGAATCAAGTAAAATTTAGGATTACCGTTTGGTTTCGACATTTTTTTTCGATTCTTGTTTGAACATCGATTCGACATCGAATCGATATTCCAATTCGATATCCGATTTTCGATACATTCGAATTGGAAAGTTTTATGGATATCGATTGTAAAAATAGTAAATAACTAAAATAAGAACAAACCAATTAACAAAAGAATCCTAAAATAATTAAAATAATACTCGCACGTTTTCTCGTTGCTCTCAGAGTAACATTATTGTTTAACATTATAACGTCAAGAATAGAATAATATGAAGTGTTTGAAAAAATAATTATTCATGTTGTTGATAAACTAAATTACAACCCCGAGTGTAAACTAAGTGTAGCTTCACAAAGTACCCATATACATGGTCAAGACTTAAAATGACTTCTAATCTCGCATTTCTCTCGATTTATTCTATACCGCTTGAAAACTGAAATATTCGATCAATATTCGATCTTGAAGTATCGATATCCTTTGCAATTTATACATCGAACGACAACCCAAATCAAATTGCACTTGCGTGATAGGCCTCAGCACAAAATAAGGGATAATAAAAGCTCTAATAATAGATACTAACTCAAGTTTCGAGTTGGCCAATATTTCCCCCGGTTTCACTTCCAAGTAATATTAAGGGTCTAGCTCTCTCTATATTACCAACAGAGTCGAACCTGTTGCGTGAAAACTGTGTTATCGTGTTTTTCTGTTTACGAATGGGCAGCAGGATCGTATAATAGCAGACACTATAATGTGTAAACACCGGGACGCACGCCATCAACTAATCACAGTTAACTGTGGAGCAAAGGTGAGGGGCCTTTTACACGAAGACGACGGCGTTCAATTTCACTTGAGGAGAACTACTTTCACGCCCAACGATTTTATATAGAAGATCGCTGGTGAATGATGATTATGTCCTTCATTTTAGTTGTAAATTGAAAATGTTATAAAGAGGTATATATGAGGTAGTTTGACGATGGATTTATTATTGCTAGCTTGATGAATCCACCAAAAGCTAGGCTATTTGGCGGTACGAATGAGTGGATGATAGATTTTTAAATCAACATCGAAATCTTGATACATAAAAGTTGTTTTCCAATTATGGATATAAAGATGAACTGATAAGACCATTTAGAAGGACACTTTTTGGTGGTTTTAAGTGGTAAGATTTGAGGGTTTTAGTGGTGGTTTTTCAGTGATCAATGATGTTCACAAAAACCCGTGCCTCATAATGCCCATGCCCGTGCCTGACCAATGTCCCACTTTACGTCAATTCTTGAAGCAGTGAATTGACGACAGAAGGAGAATCAATACGATTAAAAGACTTCCACCTAGTAGAAAAATACTACATATATGTATACATATATATTTACATATGTGTCAACAGAGAAGATTGGTGTAAGGTATTTAAATATACATATATAACATGTTGTAATTATGGAAGTTTCAATATTTGATCGAACTAGGAAGGAGTGAGACAGAATAAACATTACGTCCATTATCAATACTGTGGTAATGGCAAACCATTCCTAAATCATAGACTATTGGCATGAAAATGCTACCCTTACAGAGACAATGAAAATCATACCAATTTCATCGATGGCGCGTACAATAAAAAGGTTGATTTTCACAGTCTGTATATCTTCGATGCTTCTGTACCAGTTGATGATTAAATATCAATCACTTAATTAGTTGAGGTAACATAGAGGCGGATAACAAGTTAATTTGCTAATTATTGCCTAATTCAATAATCATCAGTTGGTACAATCAACTCACAAAGTACGGTAGCGTACAAAATAGCGTAAATTAAAGAACGAATTGCTTATTTATTGAGTTCTTTTTCATTCATTTCTCTAGACAAGTTTTTAAATTGAATGCCTGTCTAGCTCCAGCCACCAGCAAAAACTGATATTACATGAACTTAATTTCCACGTGTTCGAACAAATATAAATCGAGTGCAATCGAGAAAAAACACTTTTTATTTCCGTTATGTACATTATTAAGTCTCAGTGATAACAAATCAATTGAAGCAGCACAATACTGTACAAGTATTGTAAGTAATCATGTTTTCAATGGTTGACACATTTCATTAAATCAACAATTCCGATTCCTTCATTCAAGTACGTCAATTCAATTGGAAATGTAATTCATAATTTTTTGCGTCGAAAATAGGAACGGAAAACTAGTTACACATTGTGTGTAATACGAAAATAAACCATTATATATCTGGGAAAGGAGAATCAATCGATAATAGAACGATTCATTCGATTCTATTTTATATTGAGGATTGAGAGGATTATCTTGGTAGACTGGGCTCCTGTCAGCTCGTTCTAACGTACCATCCGTTGAGGCTTTTTTTGGGAAACAATGATTTCATTGATTTGTAGAAAGCTCTCTTGCGTGGATTCACAACTCACGAAATCTTGGGAAATAGCTTAGAAAATGTATCGAAGACATTTTTTCAGTCTCGAATTGGCTTTGTGAATGCGTATAATTGAGATTTGTTAACTCACTAGGTATAGGCATTGATATGACATCTGTGTTCATGTCGTAATTGCTATAGGTACAACAGTATTTGTTCAAATTTCTTGTTCGTGACCTTCTTACTCTAATTTCTATAGACTACAATATAATTGACAATATACTGAGAAGCGTGGATCAGTTTCTAGTTTCCTGAACCTTCATTCAGGAGATCGGGTCGTTCCAAAGCACATAACGAATAAAAAATAATATTTCATCTCATCATCTCATCTTCATTCACCGCGTCAATGTATCTTGGTTAGAGTGTATCGTTAGTCTCAAATAAAAATAGATAAATGAATGATTAAGAATAAAACTGTATCAACGAAGAACAAACGACAACAAAACGAAGACAACGAGAACGATGTGACAAGAAGTTGAGATGGAAACCCTTTGTTGTCGAACAATCTACTTGGCACAGAGTTGACGCAGTCAGTCGAGACATTGCCATAGCAACTGTAGTCAACTAGGGAGTTTTTGTCAACATCATTCGTGGATCTAACATACGATATAACCCCAAATAACCTATATATACCTTCAATCAAACAATATAATCACCACCTTAAATAATCAATGCATATAGGCTAAGCTTGCACACATTTCCTGTGAAAGCTGATGATGATTATTGTTTGCTTAATGACCCCACCAACAGTTGAGTTAATTGGGGGTGCAACTGAACAGGTGATAATGAATCTATGAAATGATGATAAGTGAGAGGACGTTTACAAAAACTGTCTTATGCGGGACTCTGAGCCTAAATCAAAAAGTCAATTTTTATCTGGTTATACACCAGTAAAATATTTTCGGAAAAAATTTTACGTAATTTTTTCGTTTTTTTCAAGTTTTTCGTAGGATTAAACAGGTATCTGATGAACAGAGAATGGGCTTTTACTTTTGGTTTAAGCTCTACAATAAGGCACTATATAGAGCTTGAACCAAAAGGAAGATCCCTGGTCTGTACATCTGATACCGGTTAAATCTTATATGAAACCTTGCAAGATTGATTAGTTAGCAACGTAGGAAAAGGACTTTCACATTTGTTTCAAGCTGTACGAGTATACATACTTTGATATCATTCGGGAGACCGGGGTTCGATTCCACCACGGTCAACCATCCTGACAGGGGTTTTTCTTAGGAGGACATTCTGAGGAGTTGTACTGATCAATACTGGGATGGTTCTGTTACATCAGGCTACGACCAACTCCTTCCCACTATCCAGAACCACCTAATACAATAAACTACCATCTCATCATCCCATCATCTCATATATCATTCACCGACTCGAATAGATCGTAGTAATCAGTGAGTGCGTCGTCAACCCAAGGTATATAAAAACACATTATTCATGAATTTATTCAAATTCAAAGTTGAATTGTATAATGTATTAGTATTTATTTATATTTATATAAATTCGTTCATAATAATACCTGACAACTCTCGTCTCTTACATTAACGCAACCAAGCTTGTAAATGCATGACGATTTGTATCTTGATCTATATATAGTATATTATAGATATGTTACGTTGAACTTAGTTGTACGTGTACACATAAGTCAAGTAGTGTTCCATGTACCTCGAGTGATGATAGCGCTTGTTATTTCCGTCATAAGCCCTGTGTTTGTGTCGAGTTTCATAATTGCTTTCGCTTCTATTTTGTCGCAGCTCTCTTGCTCTGGGACTATTATATACCCGTATATACACGCATTCACTCAACCCCGCAGTGCATACACTCACATCCCCATATCTGCACAGCTTTCATCAATAAAACAATGACGAGACCAACTATACGAATGGGGAATACAGCAAAAACCATTTAAATGAGTGAAAAGTCATTTGCAAATGTTTTCATATAGTATAGTCTGCAGGGATATGAAAAGTTTGTACCCGAGTTATTTCACAGCTGTAAATCCGAAACAAATTAATATAACCAAAAACTTATTATGACCTGCTGTAGAACTAATTATATTTGAAAAATATGTAATTAGCATACTATGTTTGTAGCCAGTTATTACGCGCAACCCAAAAGAATCTAAATCACCTTACTAGAATAACCTATAATCAACCTAATTTAATCCCAAACTAACCTAGTCTGACATAACTAGAATAAAGAAAAACGTACCTACTACATGTACAGAGTAGGCCCCTACAACTTGTAGTAGATATTTGGAGAAAAAAAAATGACCTAATCAGACCTAAAACTAACACCCAAAGTAGAAGTAATTTTTCTACGTGGCGAACTAAGGTTGACATTGCCGAGGATAGCACATGTATCGGACGAACAGAAAATGAACTTATACTTTTGGTTTCGGTTTCGGTATGATTGTAAATATAGCCATTTTTCGATCATTTTGATAGAATTTCAAGTTATGAATATTTTATTTCAGGGCATGACAATACATTCTCGCCTGTGTGTTTAGAATTTTCCGTTTCCAATTTTATGAAACATATTCTATTTTCACGTTTCACCACCCTTCGTATTATGATAAATATTTACAAAGATGTTGTATATACTACGTATATGCGATAATAGGCGAGTTTTACTTTTGAACACCTGTTGAAAAGTCTATAGGGAACCGTAAAAAAAGTAAGAAATTGACGGCCTAGCTTTATGGGCCGAGAGAAGATTATATAGGTCATACTTTTTTTTAACTAGAGTCGTGGATGTGAGTTAGACAAGGAAGTAGTTATGTGAGAGGTGATTAATTAGTTTAAATTGAAAGCTAAAATAATCTGTGATCTTGTTGAAAGTTATGGTCCCTCACCCTTAGCAATGGGAAGCTATAATGCGGGTATTCTGGATGACAATGACAGCTAGTGAAGCGTTTATACGAACTCGCTATATATATATATATATATATATATATATATATATATATATATATATATATATATATATATATATATATATATATATGTTTCCGTCACACTTTGATTCGTTTAAGCGACGTAAATCTATTTCTATAATTTTTTCACTCATGTGTACATGTGTTCAATCGATTTTCCCTAATAATTATCTGTACTCTTCAATATAATGCGCGTGGAATAACTAGAACTGTAACAGTTGAAATATCTTCAATAAAAAGATAGCATCGAATATATTAAATTGAAATGTGGACAGCCCTATATTGAGCTGTCTCGAAGTGAGTTTGACCGTATGTCGTACGTCATTTCCCCCCCCCCCCCCCCCTAGTGTGTGGGCATAGCTTCGCTAAGCTTTTCATCGATTTGTAACCAACTAGAACATTTTCTTTCCCATTTCAAGAAAAAAAAACTCATTGTTAACAGTTTCTCCAAAGTCAGAAGTCTCGTTATAACTTGGTGTTAAACGTAATATTTATACTTGAGAGTAATTAAACTAATTACACGGAGGTTATGAAAGTTTTGTGCACGCGACACGAAGGAGTTTTATCCATTACTTGCCTCTATATTTTGTTTCTGGTATAAAAGCATAGAGAATGATTGCCACGATAAGAAAATATTTTTATCTTTCTATTTAATGGAGCTTTGTTATTATTCTTGTTGAAATCGAGATGTATAGAAAATCTACCTCGCGTTTTCTTCTTATACATATAGCGGTCTCGTTAATTGTGGTATACTAATAATATACTAATATATATATATATAATATACTATCATGAATATAAATAATATACTATCTCAAAACGGTGACAAGTATAGTTAGTGAACTATCTCATTTACCTTTATGTATTACTAGAATGTATGACAGGATCGGCTCTTGGAATTTCCTTCATTTGAACACATCCTCCTCGTTTGAGTCAAGTTTACCAACGTTCCCGTATAAGTAATTAACCTTCTGTTAGATTTTATAGTAGGCTATGATATATATATGGTGTAGCCAAGCGTGTGTGAGCCTGCACCAATGTATAATAATACATACTCATACGAACTATTCAACCAAAGACTTATCAGTTTAATTTCGCGAGCTGGGTTCATTCAATATTTAAAGGGTAGGAACGAACTCCTCGAAGCGGCAGCGTCGTACAGGCGTCGTTCTCCGTTATTAAGTCTAACCCTCCCGGCCATCGTCTTAAAATCAATCTTCTCTTCTTCTCTACTTCTCTCGGTTTCTTGCTGTCTAGCTTCTCCTATGCAGTGCCAAATAAGCAGACGAATAACTAAAGGCTTACGTAAAGAGGATTTAGAAAAGTACTTTTTGAGTGTCCCCATATATAACAGGGAGGCAGTTGATGGGAAATTTTTCCTTTTTGCTGAGGAGTATTTTCATCAATACGTTATTATGCCAGTTTACGGCTTGATATATAGGTAATGACTATATACTTCAACGTCTTTGTCAAAAACTCAGAATAGATATTAAATTTTATTTTCTCCCGTAGATTATTGCCTGTAATATATTGAAGATTCTCACTGATATCTTTTTGAATGTCGATGCAATGCATTATGAGTATAACTATTCGTTCGGAACCAAATCGAGATTGATCAGATACTTCAAAATGTATGTGGAAAACGGAAAACGCTATACTCGTTAGGCTTGCTTTGAAAGATTACCGAACGATATCAAATTACTTTATTTATACCATTTTTCAGTGTCACAAAAAATGTAATATTATTTTATCGAATAAATATATAGATATAACTTTTTGAACCATGATATGTTCGTTTCAACCGTTTTTAGATACTTTATTTTCATACCCTAATATCTACTAGTGTCATAACTTTATATTAATATTGTAAAACCAAAATCCAAATGGAAGTCATCTTCAAAATCGTATGAGTATATGTATGACGGTGTCAACTATGTCACTGTCATAAACAGTACCAGTCTAGATTTTTATATTAACCAAGCGGTATATGGAATGAGTTCAGTACAGTGAAGTTTGTGGTATGAAATTGTAGTTGGCATATCGAGAAAGCAACTCATACGCAGCCGAAGCGTATACCAAGCCTCGGTAATTGCAATGTTCAGTTAGCGTATGTTGTCAAATACCCGTGACAGCTATGGCATCATTTATCTTCGTTTACGTACGTAAAAAGTCTATATAGCGAGTTAGCCTATATCATGAATTACATACAGTAGGTCTAGATCTCTTGACTTTATATTGGTTAGTCATGTCTCCTTCCCGTTCATATCCAGCCAACCCAGAAGCAAATCAACTAATTCGTTTGCGAAGAGAAGTATAGAATCGATTTTATATTTTTTTCTTGTAGTGGGAATTGGTGAGAATTATTGACATAATAATTGGTATTGGAATTCGAACGTCCTCGATTTTATCCACAGCCTCACTTGTATTTCTCATTTTCCATCGACTTCACTTCACTGTAGTTCGAGTATTATTTGCTTTATTTATTTTGTACTGTGCTTTACGACCCCATGAGCGGGTAATAATGAAACGAGGATGTGATAATGGGTGAAAGAAAATTTAGTTCACCTTCACCCATGATGCGGGACTCGAACCAGTGACCGTCTGCCTCGACTGTCTGAGTCAAACGGATGGCTCGAGCATTGTTGATCTGTATCTTGTTCTTGCGGTGTTTATTTAATTGGCTATTGTTGGTACATTTCACCGTGATGCACATCGCATCCTACTATGGCTGGAAAACGAAGATAAATATAACCAAGACCTGAATACAGAAAAGATAACAAAGTAGGTGAGAGAGATAAGATGTTTCCGTTGAAATGACTATATTTGGTTGGTTTTTTAATACCAGTTACTTTCTTCTTCCTCCTTTTCAGACTCTTTTTTCTGTAGATCCCGAAAAAAAAACACTGCAGACACGTCTAATTGATGTAAGAATATGCGCATATTATATCCTGAATTCTATATAATAATAAGAGGGAAAAAATAAATTCATTCAAATCGAAAACAACTTTTATTGAAGAAGCCTCTTTACATGATACCCAACAAAAATGAAAACGTTTGGCTGAGCACTTTATACAACAGAGGGACAATCATTCACGCGTATACAGTTCACAGTGAAATAATCGTCAACGTTCGGATGTAATTTGAAGTTGAAATTAAGTTGGTGGCATTTTTTCAGCCATAATTATGAATGACTGCCAAAATTTAACATGAAAAAATCAAACTAAAAAAAAGATGAAAACATTCATTGAACTAAAAAAATGAATGAATTTAAGATAGTAAGCTGTCTGTTTTCACGAATAAAATATTTGTTGATTAAGCGATTAGTGAATTAACTCCTTATCACATTTAGTTGCCAGTGTACCTTTCGTTCTTTTATTTATTAATTATCTAAATTATTACATCAACAATTCTCGTAGAACGCACTGTAATTATATTATGAAATAATTTTGTAACAATTGTACGAACTTTTGTGTGTGTTTAGATTGATGAAATTTAATTAGACCTATTGGTCCGACTATTTTACCATAAGGTGAAATAACCAAATACATGATTTATTTATTTTTACCTCTATTGAGGAATCTATTAACTGTGTCTGTCAAATATGATAATTCGTGCAGTATTCATTTGATCTTGAAACGGACTTTACATTAAGCGTCCGGCGTGCATGCCAAGGTGTATTCTATCGAGCCACCTCGCACACTTTCCACTCCCATTACATGAGTAGCATGCACGCGACACCAGGCAATAGAATAGAATACTCTGAAAAGGGCGTGGAGCGTCAACCAAAATTGAAAGTCAGTTTTCTGTTCTTCTGATACGTATTGAATTATGTGTAATGTCACCAGGTTGAACTATGTAGAGAAGAATTGTTACTTTTAATTCACGCTGTACACATATACATACATACATATACACGGATGTATAATAATATATTATATATATATATATATATATATACACTGGCGTCGGAACCGGGAGGGGGACAGGGTAGCATTGCTCCCCAACTTTTGGCCAAGGGGTGGCAAGGGGGGACCAGAAAAAGTTCGTGCAAGACTCAATTTGTCTCGTTGTTTTCTTCTGAAACCCACTTTGTTGAATTTAGCTGTCATTTTGGTGGCAATTGTTGAGCTTGCCCCCCTCCCTAACTTTCAAAGTGTTCCGACGCATCTGTATATATATATATATATATATATATTATATATATATATGATTGGCAATTAAATTTTCTTAACGACCCCATCGATAGCTATGCGTTATTTGAGGGTACGAATGAGTGGTTGATAATGGAACTATACAGTGTTTTATAATGATAATTGTTATGATGAAACTATGCACTATACAAGTGAAAAGACGTTTACTGAAATCCTGCCTCATGCGGTAGGCCTACTCGAACCCCCAACAGTGACTTAATTCAGTTTCTGAAGTGGAAAGTATATATATATATTATAGGTCTACAAATTCTTTACGGCCGTAGGTTACACTGTCGTAATCTAGGTGAACATTCTCTTACCAAAAGTTCACAAGTGTTCTAAACTATGTCTATGAAGTGTTAATATCCTACCGGTTGGAAACCTATGCCTTTGTTTTTTCCTATCATTGTTTTTTTCCAATATATATGTATATATATATATATATATATTTATATGTATATTCATCTTCTAGGAATTGTTTGTAAGTCTTATTGCAGTTTATATACCAGTGTACGGTTTTACCACTGGGACCGTGATGCATAGAATATCATAAACGAAGACTATTCAGGGAGTAAAACGAAGAATAATTAATGAGTTTCGTGTGGTAGCATGGCTCTCAAATAATATAATCACCGAGAACGAGAATAGAATCTAATCAATCTGTCCTGAATATAAGTCGTATAATATTGTGGGAGGAATGGTAAGCTGCACTGAAGCGTGTTATATATATATATATATATATATATATATATATATATAGCTACGTACTCGCTGGAATTGAAATCAATTTATTGATTCAACTTTCAAATATTAGATGGCTCTGATTATACGATCTCGAGTGAGTTTTAATTTAAAAGTACAATTAGAGCTTGGTTCATTTCACTGTACTATGTGGTTTGTAAAGTTTGTCTTGTTCTCGATAAGATGAGGTATATACAATAAGATGGTTTTCTCGGAATTCTCAATTGATATTTTCATATTTTCAAATTACATCAATTCATATATACAGCTTGTTTTGATACACATTCATGTTCCCCACGAATAGCTAGGTTATGTGGGGGTACGAATGAGCCAGGTGATGATGTAATTATGAAGTGTGTATAGGCCTATATATATATATATATATATATATATATATATATATATATATATATATATATATATATATATATCAAAAAATGAAAATCAAGTTTCAATTTGAGTTTTCAAATCATTGTTTCTCTTGCATTATACATACATAGTGATGCGCACCATGGATAAAAAGCACAATTTATTAAGTTTTATGTTGTACAATGTGTGTCTTTTTCTCACTTAGTTTGATATCAGAGAGGAATTACCAACTTGAAGTAAGTCAATGTTCAGATTGTTTAGATGGTAGGAACGGAATGTGACGGGAAATGAGATTAGCTGATAATGGGTTTCGTTTCCACAGTTGTTAGCTGTGTGTGTTTGTGAGCGTTGTCAGGTATGTTGTGCGTGTATACAAGCGCGAATAATGGTGGTGCCAAGATTAGCGCGGGCGTATCTCGTATTGCACGAGTGGTGGCGCCGGGTATGAGAGCTATCTCATAAGCTAGGTGGTAGTGCCGCGCAAGGAATGCGTGAAAATGAAACGCTGTGAACATGGTTTTCTATTACATCTAACTAGTTAAATAGATTATACTTCACTTAAAACTAATAAAACGTGAACTTGAATCTTCTGTTTATCTCGAAATTAATATAAAATGTGTATTAAAATGAATTCTTTTAAGCTAGCAATTCCGCCTTCTACAACTTCTGGGATTAATATTAAAGGTAATTATCACCTCATTTTTGCATGAGTGGATAGAAATCGGTATTATTTTTGATAGTGGGGTACAAATACAGTATTAACTTCAACAAATGAGGGAAACGGGAAAATCTCGGCCATATTTGGATTGGCGGGGTTCAAACCCCGGTCTCCCGAATAACTTCTTATCCGTCCTTCAACTGGGAAAAAAATGAGAATATCTGGTCGAAATCAGAATTCAAATCATGTAACTCTTTTGAATAGGTATTCGTATGAAGATGGCGTTATATTCATAGCACATCAACATTAGCAACTGGAAATCGCGAATGCAATATTAAATCAAATTTCTTCTGCTAATGTATATCAGGGATGATTTTATATTTTGACAGTGTTTTATCTTTCCTCGATCTGTTTCACTCTAGCGTCATTTCACGCTTACCCACTTCTTATGAGTCTGAACAAAAATATATAGATAAAATACGCACACGTACTTTTCAACTGTCTGTAATCTCAGTTATCTTGTTTGAAAAGTAGGTTTTCTAAGCAGAATGTAGTCTCTAGAACCACATCTACATCAATCAGATCTGCCGACTATAAATCTTCTCTCTCTATACGACCGTCGTTCTCTTCTATTATATTGATGGATGTGGTTAGGTTCTGAACCGATCTCAATTCCTTTCACGTTAGTATATCATGTGACATGCTCCATAATGCAGGGCTATGGTGGCGTGGTGTATACCCCAGCTGCGCTCTAACCTAATCAACTCAGTCCACGTAAATACTGTGACACTTTACTTTGCTCAACAAGATTACCGCTTGACCGGAGAATCCAATTTCGTTTCTTGGCTTTCTTCGTAGAGAGAAGAGTATTTGTATAATATCTTATTACGAGGAGGGTTGACGTGGACTTCGAGGAGTGGGAATTTTTCTAGAAAAGAGATTTTAAATGGTTCTACGTTGGAGTGTTGAGAAACGTTCATGTTATGCTGAAAAGTAATTGAACTTACAACCAAAGCATCCCAACGTAACCAACGAACTTAACTCAGTGTAATTTACAAAAATACACTCGCAGCGCTGGTGATTCACGCTATTAAATCTTACGATTAAAATTGCCTTTAATCTACTCAAATTTTGTTATAATTCTATATGAATGTTCGTCGTCTTATTTCTTTCGAATTTTTATTTTTCAACACCGAAACTTGATGCAAAATCATTGTTGCTCAATTAAGGATAAGGATATAATTACCGTAATTTTCTGAAATTAGGTATAAATTAAAATATACTGTTTTTAAAACGATATTATAGGATTCGCGCTTTACGCCGTTGGGAATCGTGTACGAATAATTACGATCTTGATAGTGAATATACTTTAATTCCACATCGTCCAGCATAGAAAAAACAACATAAGAAATCTCTTTGTCGAAACAATTTGAGCGCGAAAACGGGGGCGCAAATTATTCTCGCCTTCGGGGAATTGTGGTCGTCGTTCAATCGCCTCTCGTCGCCTACTGGATCTCGATCGATCAAGTTGTGCATCAACTGACTGTTGGATCACAATTAGTAATGTTCCGTCCAATTACAGTCGTAATTGTGTCATCTTCGAGATGTTAGAACCGGCTAAGTTGCTTCCCAAGGAGAGTCAGGGGGTCGATTAATTGATCCACTACTATCATAGACCTCCTTTCTCATTTCCTTCACTTTTCCGTTCTCGACGGAATTAGTGTATAGTATAACGAATGAGATCGGATATTGAGTGTTGAGGGATTTTGAGTGGGCCAGATTATCCGGGACTGTCCTTGTTTTGAGTGAACGTCCCGGCGTCCCGGGAGGGTCAGCCGGAAGCACTATTATCCCGCTTTTAATGAAGAGTAAAAAAATCATACATAATAAAAATACAATCCACTAAAATTGAGGGAATATGCTATTGTCAACCACTATTCAGTATTGACGTTCCTTTTTTGTTACTTCATTTCGACATCTCTGATTTTACTCATCATAGTATTAATATGGTTGGCTCGGATTATTTCTTGCGTAGATTCAGTATTCAACTAATACGTTAATACGTATATATATAATACGCTTTTATCACGTCTACAAATTATTATAATTCACAGCAATTGATATAAATTGATAAGATCTGTCACTTGAACACATTCCTTATTATTGACCGAGTATATTGTTACTCAAATGCCGGAAACTATGAGCTCCCGCAAAATGTGGTTATCCCTACTAATTAAAAGTGTGGCAATTATATATATATAGTATATATATATATATATATATATATATATATATATATGTGTGTGTGTGTGTGTGTGTGTGCGTGTGTTTTATTAAAACTCTGTCATAATGGTGGTTGGCAACAAAATAACATGATACTAATTCAAAATACTGAACCTGATGGATGTAAATACACCTTGAAACTATTTAACAGGAATTCATGAGTCAATAATTCAAATAAGTCAACTAAGACTCCATAATTAAATCAATAAACAATCAAATATATAAATATAATTACTCGATTTATTTCCCACGTTTGAATCCACGACATTTATATACTGTGGGGAATATGCCCTAATTGTCTCAATTTGTTTCGGTACAAATGATTGTCATACAATTTCAACACATTTCCATTGACGCATATACTCATATTTCAAAACGCTTTCCACAAATAACATGATCAAATGTTTCTCATTTTGTCACTTCTATTATTCAGTTTCAGTCCGATGTATATTATTTTTGACGTAAGCGTCTTAGTGATTATGTCTTCAAATTTACATTTTTCCAAACATTTCCTTTTTGTGTACATTTGTTCCGCTCCGAGATTTTAAAAAGTGATTATTTGTTATTAATTGTTACCAACTGTAAGTATGGTCTAACTAATGTTTAGATGTCAGTTAAAAATAATGAATACTTTTCTTGCCATGTGGCATTTGGCTATGTAAAAGCGTACTATACATTTCCATAATATGTGGGCGTAGACTAGTTATTATGTGCAAATCCAATACATTGTATTGTAATGATGGTTGAATGACAAACTGTATGACCATTATTGCACGCGATTCATTCATTCAAGTCATATATATATATATATATATATATATATTCATCTTATAAATATCCTAGTTCTCAAGACGTAGAAGGTAAACCATAATGAGAGCTATCGTTTATTTCATACAACTCAACAATATTTTGCATTATTCATGCAATGTACGTGTTTCTATTGTCATTCTTGTTTTTCATCTTCTAGCTGAGCCTATAAAAAAAAACGGAATTTACACAGCGCAATTTTGTAGAATCGTTCAATCAATATGGTTGCGCAGAGTGGATATAAATCTTCTCAAAATGATACGCGTAGAATAGTTTTGTGTCCAACATGAAGATCAATGATGATTAATTATGAGTGTATTTTGTATTTCCACTGCATACTTCAGTACCCATTTTAATGAAGTTTGATCGACTACTTTAAGTGACCACGCAACCTCACGTCACATCGAAAACTGGACATTATACGTTTCCTAATTGAGGCTAAGGAAGACAAAGAAAGGATAGGATCTTTCGGACAGAACACCACGACGAGGTTCATTTATACCACTCCAATTAAACCAACCTAAACAATTTGCACCCAATTAAACACCCACTGGGTGTTTTCCTAGTCCATAATAAACATTTATAGATTTGTGATGACTATTGTATAGTTAATTGGCGCGATTGTCTCAGTGAGGCCGTGAATGATAAACGCTAATGGCTGGTTGAAAGGAGGGTAGAATGGTGGCATTACAGATGTTTTGCAAGGGATTAAAGTTGTTGAACGTATAGAATGAATTGTGGGTGAATGGCTAGACGGAAGTCTTGGCAAATGATTTTGTGATAATAGTTAACATGGAACGTACATGTAAACTGTTTAGTACGACCGAAATTAAGTAGGCCTAATATAGTTGTAACAAAAGGTTGGTGTCGGTCCACCGATATAACAATTAAATACGATTTCAATTTTTTTTAAATTGTATTCACACATAAAACATGAAAACGTAATACAGAAATACAAAAAAAAATTAATAAACATTTATGATTCATCAATAATCGTTTCAATTTATAACAAATACGAATATAAACGTTGTATACATTGCTGTGTGATACACATAGCCGTTTTATATATCTAGGGTCAATGATGTTTCGTCAAGATTAGATTTACAACTAGAAACACAACTACATCATGCAAGAACGTTACTTGTTAAAACTGGAGCGAGATTCTATAAAATTTTCGAAATTTTTACAAATATTCAGTCAGTCACCAATTTGAGGTCCAACATTATAGTGATTTTGGTGAGCAAGTAGGCCTATATATAAAATCTTTGGTTGAAAATAAATATGTATCAATAATTCAGCATATTCATATCTTATTCATCTTTATGAAATGTTCATATTTAATTTCTCAAGGTAAACCTCAAATCAAACATAAGTTTTTTTGTAGACATAACGGTATATACATTTTGTGGTTACTTCATATATGGCCCTTCTATTTACATTGATGCACTTTATTTATAACGAGTTTTCACTATAGTACGTGTTACGTTGGTGGATTAAGCGATTATTAGCGGATTAACTTTCTATTATCCTTGGTTACCAATGATAGTTTTGTCCAATAATAGTTAATGATTAGCTTAATTAATACATTTTGTTTTATTTTTTATATAATTAGGGCAGTCTTATACAACCATTCGCATACACCTGACTCGACAATACAGATCCTACAGTAATATGTGGTACTACCTCACCTACTTGAGCTAGACGGGCGAGTGCAGATCTATATTTCGAAAAATATATTCAATCGCGTGTGTTTGATGAATCGATTGATATTTCCAAATTGAGAGTCTTGAATAAATATCTGTTTCGTTCACACAATGATTTGATGATATTTTCACAACTAGATCTTTATTTGTGGCGTATAGGTCTTTTTTTACATAATTGAATTTTCTTACATTTGAACACTTTTTTATTGTCTATAGTCACCCAGTCCGAAAGTAACAGAGCACGCTATTATACATGAATGGACCGAATTAGCATAAAAGTAATTTGCAAATGCGAAAATAAGTCGACTTTTTTTATATAATACAACGCTTGCAAACTGAAACGACTGTAGAAAATATGCGATAAATTAGTGACCAATATAATCGAGATAACCATTTTCCAATTATAAATTCCATTATATTTTCATCATCATTGTCATGCACAATTTTGAATACAAAATCTAGAAAATTATTGTTTACACAACGATTCCACCATAATCCAGATTATTTGAGGGTACGAACATAGACAACTATATCATTGGTAAAAATGAGCGATAATGTTTACAAAATCCTATGTCTTAGGCGAGACTTGAAAACACGCCCGACTTGACTTCAGTTTCCAAAGCAGACCCATATTGACTAAGGCCCTGTATTACCAAGTCTAGTAAACCTTTATCTGAGAGTTGGTAAGAACAAGTAGTTGGGTTACCATGGTGATAACAACTTCTAACTGCCAGTTAGAGCTACTCCTATGTTGGTAATACTGGCACTGAGCCAGACAGCGGCTTTTGAACTCAATCCCCAAAAGTTTTGAACTCAATCTAGTCAGTGATTTTACTTTGTAGCTTTGTAAGTTTTTCAAGATTTCTTGTTCCAACATCTATATGCTGATAATTGATATGGATCATATGTGCTTATATGTGAACACCTATTGCGGTATAAATAATCAATCTAGATATTATCTTTGCAACTTAGAATATACGTACACGCTTGCTTAAAGGTTACCAGCTGACCTTCATCATGTATGGTCGCATGATATAGGTTGCAACAATTTTAATAATATCATATTTTTAGTGTAAGGTATGAAATAGCTATTTACGGTCTGAGGATAGGTGTATTTATATTACGATGAAAATTACTCTGTTAGAGTATTCTATGCGTGCATGACACTGGTTCTATTGTATACGAATTGTACGTAGTGGAAGTGAATTAAATATAATAAATTTCAAATATTTAGGCTTTGCTTAACATATAGGCATATGATTATGAACATGTCAATGCGAAGAGTATCACATGAATCTAAATTCATGAGGATCGAGTTATCCTTTAGATTTGGAAGTAATGATTTGTTGTACTGACACTGTATTTCGCATTAGAATTCACGGTACGTCGTGAGGGGCGGACTGGGAGTAAAATGTAAGGACGGGGATTGAAAATAGGTTCCGCAGAGAAAAATGAAACAATGAATTTTTGCAAAAATTGCTCTATAACAATTTAAAACATAAATTCACAAAACGTGTGGTGCGTGGTGTTCTACTGTGGACATCAGCTAGATATGAAACCCTAAAATTGAATAAGCAGATTTGATTATGGATATTTTTCTAGTATTTTTTCCATGTATTTTTTCAATGAAGTATCAAGTATTGTATACGTGATATTACAATGGTTAACACACAGTAAATTGTATTAGAAGTTATAGGTAAACTTATGATTTAGTCCCAAGCAATTTACTCCCATTTTCCAATAGTTACATGGTTGTTTAGGGGCCCGAATCAATCTGAATAGGTTAAGGCTAGGGTTGCGATACCGGGCCAGTCTACCCCTGCTTCTCGTTACGAGAAATCCTGGGAACATCAAACTTGATTATAACTTGAACTTTTCTTCAACATTTTCTTCAAATTAAAAGTTATTTTTAACATTAATTAATATTTATTTAAGTTTCCAACGTCAATATTACGCAGTGCTACTGAATTGAAAATGTGTATAGATGCAGATAGCCTCGACAAAGCCGGTATTTTACTATGAATACAAATGACTTTGTCAGCATTCTGTTTGTTATGTTTGATCACAGTACATATATGCTCAGCGAATCAGGATCAACTGATTACTTTATTGTTTCCTTGCAATCCGAACAAATGAATGGTTGCAGAAGTTGCCTCCACCCCATCACAGCTTGGCGCAAATCCATGTTCACAGCTCTCTTTTTTTTCATTAAAAAGCCTCGGTCACTCATCTCATGGCTTCCCAGGGGTTGAACCTTGGTTGAACTAGGCTTTGAGAGTTGACCATGAAATGACGGGTAGACCAGTGGCTAAGCATGCTAAACTTTCATTCAGAAGACCAAAGTCAGGTTCCAGAAAATATTGAGGGATATAATTTACCACTCTGTCGTTTATTAAATGCGGGATGGTTCTTTGATATTAGGCCACGACAGTCTACCCTCAATGGTCCTACACTGGCCTGTGAATTACTGAAAAATAACAAAATATAAAAAGTCGTGATCCGTATTTTTGATGTCCTTCAATCTTTATGCTTGGAAATTATACAAGCAGACGAAAGTTAAATGCTACACATTGTATGCTAGAATATAATATGTTATAGTTAAGTTTTAAATAGTCGAGTTAGAATGGTTATCGAATAGTTATTTCGACTATGATACGAATCAATAATGGTTTTATATAGCTGGTTCTATACATTTCCACAAGATAGGGGATGAATAAAAATATTGGAATGGTTCTGATGTATTTAGCACTCTTAAGTTTGTTCTGCGAGTAAGAAAAGAATCTAGAAAATTGAAAGTAATAAATCAAGATCAAAGAATTACGAGATCTGCTACTAATTGAAACTCTTTAATTAAATAAAACGAAGCGGACTAGCTACCTTCCGCACCTAATTAGCGATAAAAATAAGAGCTCTTAATTTGAACCAGTCTTCGCGATATGGTTTTTCTAAAGTTTTATAATCATCTCGTTATTCTTGTAGTTTAGATGTAGTGATATATATTTTTCATATCGTACTATCATTCCGTATATATTCAATTTATGATTTTAAATATTGAATTATCTAATAGTCATCATTTCTTTCCATCAACATCGAAATCTTGATCTACAATCATTGTTCCCTAGGCTATATACGGAGAAATCAGTATAATACCTTTTTGAGGCACCTCTTGACTGTTTTAAGACTTCACAGCGATCCAAATGTATAAAATATATGTATAGCTTTGCTCTAACCTTTGTGATTTTTTTCCTCTTGAAACGATAAAAAATAAAATTCACTTTTCCTTATCGTTACGAACGAACTCCATTTTCTTTCCCAAGCATACTTATATACATATTCAGTACACATACACTTTTTATGTTTTTCAATATTGTGTAATAGTTCCCACTTCAGCCCATCATCTTTTAGATCTTGTGCTTACGTTGACAACAGTTGTCTAAACATACGCCATATTCACAGAAATATTTCTCACTGGAATTTGTTTGTTATTACGACAGAAACATGTGTTGTTCAACCAGTGAACAAAAGGCTGAACTGAGACAATTCCTGCCATCTTGTTTTTAATTGATATTAATATGTGTTTTCTCTTTCTATTAAAGGGGTTTCGGCAAGCAGGGTTATCAATGTCAAGGTAAGTGAATATTGTTTTATTAACATACTCGCCATCACCTTTCACAGTTCAAGGTTTTAGCGCCCAATCGAAACCACGGTAGGCGGGGATAATACGCGATAACATGAGGTGAACGTTGATATACTTGGTCAAATTATCGTCGAACATGAAATATTGTTAGTACGTGTTCATATATTGTTTTCAACAACTATGAATAAATGAGTCTTCTCTCTCGGAAAGAGAAAATAAAAGAGTATGTTCTTTTCGCTCATGTCTTGAGAGATTGAAACGTGAATTTTCTAAAATGCTCATGAAATCTTTGAAAATCGATCTACCGAAAATTACGGAAAATTCCTGTATTGACATTTTGGCAACCTTTCTTATGAAATAATAATTCACCGATATAGGCAATGTATATATTGACTATGTGAGTGTTTGGTTATCTTTTTGAAAATATACTTTGTATATTGATTTTGGTTTTAATCAAATGAGAAAATGGAAAAACTGGGAAAGGAATCTAGTCTGCGATTGTAGTGTAACAATAAGTTCTGGAATATGAAACGAAGTAAAAAGGCAAAATCAACAACGAGGGAAGAGTACGGTATAAAGCATAAGAAATAGTAAAAAGTATAGCGAGTAGGTATAATATACAATGAAAAAAAAGGTGAATTTATTTTCTCATTGCGTTTTCGTTGGACCAGTTGTAAAACCCGGCCCGACAACTTTATCCTCTCAATACTTTTCGACATTCCAAGCTGAAGCACATTTCGAACTGAAGATTGGATCACATTGGTACTTTCTAGGCTCATTGGGTTAGCATACGATCAAACGTAGACGATTACTAGGGCCAAGCCTATTTTGGAATAGGCAAGAGCAATAGCGAACGATGAATGAGGATTAGGTAAAGTTTCACGGAAATTATTAGTGTTTGAAATAAATTGGCGAAACCCAATGTAAAAAAGCACAAATCAATTTCAAGTTATTGATTTTCATCATATTTGAAAATAAGAAGATTACTCGCCAGGAATAAATATACAATAACAAAAATCTCATTGATCGATTACGCTGGCGAACGTCAAAAATTCAGAGATAAATAACTAAAACAACGATATGTTTCGGAGATCAAATCATCTCCGAGTATCGTAGTTATATTTATTTTTATATTTTTATCGTTCGCCAGCATTTCCTTTATATCTCAAATAGCTCTTTTATTCAAAGTCACCTTACCGTTTCCCGTCCACACTAATTGTATCGTTATAGAATGTTTCCCTTTTAATTGATTAGCGGCTACAAATGTTTCTGTATATAGTTCGTATTTATTCGTGTCCCTCCGAAGTGTTACGAGACCACGCGTAGTATGTATAACAAGGTGTGATTGCTTCTTGATTATGTAACCTATTTGACACTTGAACGTTGGGTATCAAAGAGCTTTTGATTACCCCGCCAGACACTGTATGCCCGTCTAGCCTTTGATAAACATACCTCAACCTTTGAAAACTCTCTGACGGTCAATATGTGCGCTCATTGGTGCAGAATTCAAGTGGACACAATATATGTATAGGGCCGTGTAGGTGTTTATTACAAAGAGAAAATTGACGTTATTGAAATCGATTTAATTTAAATTGGAGTTGATTTGAGTTTGATTGTGGGTCGTAATATGCACCTTTCGTTAACTTATCATAGAGTATTTTAATAAATAGGAATGCTATACTTATGTTCCGTTCAAAGGTGAGCTCAAAAATGAGAGAAAATAGCTGATATTTATTTTTTTTTCTCTGAAACCGCTCACCCATTTTAGTGAAAATTGTTTAAAATGCCCTTCTTTGCTATACGACATCTCAAATTTTGAACTTCTTTAATTTTTCCGCTTCACCCAATTCCTACATTTTGTTCTTATGTGTATTTTCAAAATCTAAAACATCAGATTCTCAATATCTACTTGACCGATTTGTACCATGAACACATAATTCTAAGTTAGGAGATGAGTATTGGCTAGAGTAGCGATAGTTTCCCATGGATCGTTTCTGAATTGCGACTTGTGGAGCTCGGGAAAAAACTGAGAGACTCAATTTGGACCAAATAGATTTGTTCGTTAGCGCTCATCCAGAAACTTTCAAAAATTCATCAAAATAACTAGCCAGTGATAGGATTGTAACAACAGGAAGCTCAGTGAGGTTTTTAAAACTAGACTTGTAGTCACTATAGTCATGCATAATATATTTTCATGAAGACAAGACAACGATCTGCGGCAGAATTTTCAAGTGTTGGTGGAATCGTAAAAAGTAGAATCCTCACGAACATTTCTTACACTTTTTTACATATAAATGATCAGTATTGGTTGTCAAGGTAACGTACCCATCATCCTACCAGACGAGGCATTAAAAAAAGAAAATCAATTTATTGACATCTGTTCATCTAACGGACCATAAACGTGTAGCAAGGTAGCAAGGTTGGGAATACAATAAAAACAGATTTTTTCTTCTCCCTATCTTTTTTTCCTGGTGGTATTTTTCCGTTACTGAAAAGGAATAGTAATAAAAATGAATTACACAACAAATAACGTACGCCATTTCCTCTTTTTCACATTTGTAAAACATTTTCAATAATTGGAAACCCAGTTGTATCCAATAACCATGAAGGGTTATTTTTATTCGGTTTTCCAATAAGTAGCACATAACAAAAACACATTTCTATTATTTTATTTGGTCCACAGCTTGTCCAAAAATATCGAATCACTCCAATTAATAATCGCAAATAAATTATTCTTTCCAGTCTCATCGAAATATTTTGTTCAACACAACATCCGCCGATGAAATGTAAATCAGTTACAAATTACAATCAATTATCCAAATTAGGCCTATCTAATACCTTTTTTTGTCAGTTTTCTATAAAAGTAACACTTGAAATATACATTTCTAACATTTTATTTGGTACAAGCTTGTCCAAAAATGCCCAATCACTCCAATTTAAAATCGCAACTAAATTCTTCTCCCCACTCTCATCGGAATATTGTTCAACACAACATCCGCCGATTAAATATAAATCAGTTACAAATTACAATCAATTATCGAAACGATAAGTTTAATTAATCACTGATTAACACCCTCACACACACACATTATTATTATCGTGTTTAGCATCATTCCATAGCTTTGTCGTTCATATCGGCGTCTAATGAGAGTACATTAGTGAGAGTCGTCAGCCTGCTGTGTCTTGGTGCTGTCTATAATTACGCGACACATATAAGATCATTACGCCCCTGGTGGGAGGCTTTTAATTTCATCCTTCCAGGAATTAAGAAACCTATTAAGAACGGCGACACTTATAGTAGTCCGTAATTATATACGCTTCACGAATTATGATGGGCGTTCATTTTGATTGTATGGCCTACTGTTATTTTGATACTATACCGTATATACTCTACATTTAAAAGTGATACACCCACTTTATATATATGTATATATATATATATATATAAATATATATATATATATACATATATATATATATAGGTATATATATATATAATTTTTAAAACTTGCGCGACTTATTTTATGTATAATGTATATTCTCTTAATGTTGAAATAAAGACGTGTAATTAAATAAGAATAATTAATATATATTAACACTGCTTAACGTTTCAACTGCGATTTAGCAGCTTTTCTCTAGAGTGTGGCGTGCTTTTCGAATTACATCTTCACACATTGAAATAGAGAATGAGAATAAAAACAACACAAACAACACAGAAAACAAAAGAACGGAACAACGAAACAACATATATAGAGACGTTGAAACGTTGAGCAGCGGGCTATTAATGAATATTAAGTATTAATTTTTAATCACGCGTCTTTATTTCATTTTCAAGAAAGAAAAATATATATATATATATATATATATATATATATACACAGATTTAGAGTTGCGGTCACATGAAATGGCTAGTCCGAAATGAAAATTTGAATCAAAATAAAAACTACGCAAATCTAACCGCTAATTATTCCACAGACTTTGAGTAGAGTGTGTGATATGACATTGTCGTGTAGCTTTGGTGCGTATAATATATATTTTCTTCAAGATGCATTTTAATGTAGCTTGATCGACCACTATAATTATGTTACTGCAACCGTACGTATATGTGTGTTAAGCATATGCGTAATTACTCTAATTGTTGGCTTCTCTTCCCTCTTGGGAAGGACAGGTGGGTATAATAATGTTGAATACATTCATTATTTAAATTATAGTACCGTATATGGTGCATTAGATAAAGATATCGAGAAGCGAACCTAGAACTGAAGTATAGAAATGCAAACCAATCTAGTTATGTGAAGTGCACAAGATGATCATCTTAAGAGGTGAAACAATGAAACATTGAGGAGATTTGACGTTGATTGAAGAATATGAAAGAATGAATATAAGATGAAAAGGAAGAAAGAAAGAAACGAAACGAAAAGACAATTGGCCCACTTCAAGAACGCCAATAAACAAAATTGACGAGACGGCAGAAAAACTCTGAATAAAATCATATTTTAGAATTACGGTGTATACGTTATATCTGTGACACATATATGTAAGCCCTGAAATCTTCATGTAATACTTGGTTTTATTTTATATGGCAACACGTTTTTCATTTTTTATACAAATAGCGTCAATTCTTTCATCATTCATTTCTTTCTGTATAGACCTAATTCATGAAAAATAACTTTTTGATACCGGTAATTAATTATTATAAGATCAATGTTCTGAGTCAGCTAAATACAGACATTTTATATAATAGTATACATTCGAAGTCTCCGAATATGACTTAGATATTTCCTGAGAATTGATTGAAATTCGAACCAAGTATTCTACTTTCTTACAAATCTCAGACCAAAGTCGTATACTTGCGCTCGTATATAGACTGAATAATAACTTACTCGAATAAAATGGATGTTTTTCCGGAACCATTATTTAATCGCCCATTAAAAGTAAGTGTAAAGATTATGGGTTGTGCGGCGCCAGCCTCGTTGTCGTTCAGGACAGTAGCAACCGTAGACCTGTAAATTGGCAGCGCTCAAATAAGCATTCCGGTTGCACGGGAGAGCGTTTGTTGCGAAGACTTTACACTCTTCCGAAGTGAAGACTTCCTTTCTTCCCATTCCTTCGAAGTGAAGACTTCCTTTCTTCCCATTCTTGCGAAGTGAAGACTTCCATTCTTCCCATTCTTCCGAAGTGAAGACTTCCATTCTTCCCATTCTTGCGAAGTAAAGACTTCCTTTATTCATATTTTTTCGAAGTGAAGACTTCCATTCTTCTGAAGTGAAGACTTCCATACTTCCTCAGCTTCTATCATGGCGCGCAGCACAAGTCCCAAGACAAAACCGATCAACATGAAACTTTTTCTAGACATTACACAATCGTAAACGTGAGTCTTTATCAATTTGGGTATCAATTAGTCGAATGGATTTCGAAAAATTGATGATTAAGATTTTGAAATACCTATAAGAATAAAATGGAGGATTGAAGTGGAAGATATTTTTATCCGGGAATATTTAATGCTGAGATGATCTAAGGAAATATTTATCCAATCAAGATACCAAGGTGTGTATGGATTTCGAGAAATTTCATACTAACAAAACCTTTTTCATGTTATAACGCATATAGCGTTTGCCATAGTAGACAATCCAATTGAAGCTTTGGTTAGGGGATACTGAAAGTTGGTTAATGAGTGTTCTCTAATTGTCACCATATTCACCGACCATAAACTTTATGATTCGCTGCCATATTCAGAATTTTTTAGGTTTCCCAATGAAAATCAAAACCTATACGATTTACATGAGGATAAGATTGATGTGGGCCTATAACTTTTATTTTCTTGTATATTTTCCTCGTCGAGAATAAATAACCAAATTATTCACGTGAAAACATTTCCATAATTTTACGCTCATAATTCGTGTCGTCGGCTACTTTTTTCTGCCTGTGTATTCTTGATTGAACAGCTATAGATAATGGCTCTGTTATTGTCCTGAAATTCTCGTCAGTTCAGTTCTTTATAATATAGTATTATATAATATAACATGTATTATATATAATATAATAATAGTATATGATCAGTATTATAATATGAAAACACTCGAGGCAGCATTCTGAACGCTTGATTCTGAAATATGTTGAAATCCATTCAATTACAGTCCATATATACATGCAAATACATAGTTCTAGAACGATTTCTTGAAATAAGAAGATTAACATTTCTGTAAATATAATTAATTTGTTGAACGTTCTTTATGTTTGATTTGATTTCAATACTTCCACTAACTGAATCCTTAATGAAGTCTCAAGTATATTTCGCTGAAATAACTACACGATGCAGGTTTAATTATGTAAGATGTTTACCGATGTACAAGACACGAGTATTTTAATTATAATTATTACATCTTGGGATGTTTAGCAAAGCGAACTGACCTCATGAATCGAGTCGAGTTAGGGCTCTGCATTGAAAACAGAAGTCAACTCGGGCTATGAGTTCGAGCCCAGCAAAAGGAGAAGCGTTTTGTAAACATCATTCATATACAGTCACTCATACATTTATGCTTACCCCAAAATCATTGAGCATACAGTAAGCATCTCCTTCAACAATAAGATATTACTATTCGAACATTATCTTATAAATGATCTGATTATGAAGAAAATTTCATTTTCTTCTCGTTTTCATCAATAACGTGACAGAAAATCGATTGTTGGTAAACTAGCAGAAGCAAAATAACGAATCATTGTAGATATTAATTCAGAGTGCTTATTTGTGCTAATACTAAGTTAGTTGTTAGCATTACTAGCATTTTCTGTCCAAGTGATTTATGTAAGTGTAGAGTTCAAGAAGGAAGTCAGTTCATCATCTTATCCACAATTCTTCTCACCTGACAAAAATAGTAATTGGCTAATTGCCGAACAGACATTTTGTGTTGTCTGTTTTACGTTACCTGTCTGTAGTGTGAAACGTTTTATAGTTCATATGTGAAATACCTGATCAATTCATTATACAAACTGACAAACTATTCATTAGACAACCACGTAAGATTCTGTTTCAATTCTATAATAATGTATGGATTGATATTTTCTTGGTAACGACCCCATCAACAGCCAGGTTATTTGAGGTTACGAATGAGAAGATGATGATGAACGATGATGGATGCAACTATGAAGTGGTAGTATCTGAAAGGATTTTAATAAAAGCTCGTGCTTTATGAGGGATTCGAACCCACGCCCAACGATGTGTTTTTGTTTCTCAAACGGTGCCTTATTTGAGTGTCTACGGAGTGTGGCTTTAATAATGTAATCGACATTCTGTTCAAAAGACAAGAAATTTGATTTACTGTAGATTGAATAAATACAAAATATCCTCGATAATATTAATTATATTGGTGATGTATCCACGATAGGAGAAAGACGTCTACCAAGAGAATAATTGTGAAAACTTCGGAAATCAAAAAATCTCACAGCAACTTGCATGATTGATCGCTTTTGAAAGATGTTGTTGAGTTTCTTATCGTGAACCGCGTCCTGAAAAGTCAAAATACCTTATGTATCTCAGCTACACAAACATAACAGTGGGATTTCTGTTTGTTATGTTGGTAGACGACCTTCTTATTCGTGAATACAAGTATAGTAACAAAGTCAAAGCTGTTCCTATGTATCTTTATATGCGAATGTTGTGACCAAATAACTTAAAAGTAACTACAGTATCTCGTCTGTTTTATAGATGTATCAACATTTGGGCATTATGAATTCACACCATCACTTGAAATAGTTAATTATGTTTGAAGTTTAGATAATCAATACTATATCCGATATTGATTTACTGAATCTGGTTTCCATATCGCTTTGAAATAATCTCACCATAGTTATAATAGCTCGCCGGAATTGCGCTAGATTTGTCCTAGATCAAGTTTATTATTAGTAAAGAGCAAAGTTTAATGTTATTTAGATAATCGAGTCATTCGTTAATATTTCTACATCTCAAGATACGGTATCAGGTGAAACGGGATGCATGAAAAGATGTCTGACTAAAGGTGTTCGAATAATTCTTTCGTCGAAACTAACGATGAACATATATGTTGGTCTCTTTTAGGACGGATACATGAGAAATGGTGATTTCAGAAAATATCTTACAAAACAAAGTTATTACACAGACTTCCAGCTAGGAATTAATATATTCGCCGATGAACTCATTGGTTCTTGGTTTGTACAACTTCAAGTTTGTACAAAGGTTTATAACTTCTTGGTTTGTAAAAAAACGTAGTTAAATCAAGTGAAAGATTCACTCGAGTATTTATTGAGAAATAAATTGAAAAGTTATATCAATGTTTATCAAGTTTCAATTCATAGAATATATTATATTATCTTTATTAAAACAAAGACTTGAGGCATTTGTTTGCCGAGGTTACATGAAAAACATCTAACAATCATCGTGAAATTGAATAATGAGATGAAAAAAGTTATCAAAGAAAAATTAATGGCAAGAATATTTTAAAAAATAATAAAAAATGAAATAATTGCGAAAAAATAATATTACGCCAACTTGAATATGAATATGAAGAATGAAATCAGCATTGTCTTCAATAAAATTAGAGAAAACATTCATTTTCGTAGGAGAACGATTTTCATTTCTCTACTCACCGCATGCAACGTGTATAAATTTCCCAAAATATCATATTTATATTTGTATTTGTATTTTATCTAGTCTAAATTTCGTGTTCTAGTCAACTGTGGCACTTTTAATATCCGTGTTAATTTATAGCCGGTATTTAAATGGAGACTATTAATAATTCTAGTTGTACATGGTCAATCTACTAATGTGCTAAATGAAGTATGTTTGAGTGTATTTGGGTTTGTAAACATTGTATATAGTACGAATAATGCCATTTAAATAAACTAATGTGTGAGGTTGCAATTCTCCACGGTGCAGCAATTATAAACTCCCCTACTGCCACACGAAAACATTGAACGTAGTAGGTGGTGGGAAGTACGTGGATGTATTACATTTACACAATTATATAATTCGTCGATTGCTCATGAATTGTACGTGTATACTAATGAGAAAATTATATATGCGTGCACCAAATATAATCTTGTACATATTTATAGTTGAATTTAATTGGGGTGGGTGAATACTAAATTGTACGGACTTCCCCAACCAACTTGTCGATAGATAAACTGAGTAAAAACCGTACTACAACCTTATAACAAGGTAGACAGTTCAAAACGTTTTTTTTTATGTAGAATATTTTTAACCTTCCGTAATTGTGAATGAAGGTTGGCCGTTTAAAATGTGATATTATTCATCCATGCTGATGCATGAGCGAAACGGGACTTTCCTCGATTTGTGTCTGTTAGTCTTAACTGGTCTGATAATTTTTATTAATCAATATAACATGGAATATTCAACAATACACTTCACTTTGATAATTAGTATTTGAACACAATCGGTTTGAAAGCTTGTGGGAAATACTAGACGTATTGGCGAAACGCATCTAGTTTTGGAAATCACAGTTCATAAACTCAATGAAAAATGCTTACTCTGGATCTAAAGTTATTTTCGGATGAGTGTGTCGTAACAAATATCAAACCTTTGATCGCTAGCTGTTTATATCACGTCGAAACATAAATCACATAATTTCGTAAATTTCAGTGTTTATGATTATAGACAAATTATATCATAAAATGATATATTTTTAAAGCAAAATAGAAGAAATAAAACGAGTTGCAGAAGAATGCACTTATAAAACTTCTGACTAGAAAAACGCCGTAAGTGTCGCTATGAAATGGGCAAGGAGGAGCCGTGAGCCGTTGCTCTAATTTTCCACCAAGAACCAATACTTCGATGATAATTATCATTTTGCTATAATCATTATCATTGTCATTTTGCATTGTGGTTATTAAAATTGTTCAGAAAATTGCGCCTCGAAATTACAGTATCGAGTCAGATGATGATACATATGCATGTCAAGTTTCATCAAAGTACTACTTTTCGTTTGACCTGTGGAGCGTGAACAACATGAAAAACAAACAGAAAAAAAACTTTTTTTTCGAATATGGTGAAATTTAGTCTTCGCTTCGCTCATCCACTTATGTTGATTATTATATTATTATAGCTATACAAAAATTATGGATTCAGCTTATTTCACCGTTCTCAAGTAATGTGTGAATGGATCGAAGTGTATGTAAACTCGGCGCCTCCACCCATATTAATGTGTGTGTAGCTAAACTAGGCACCTCCACCAATATGTGAGTAGCTATGTGAGTAGCCAGTACCTCGGTTAATATATCGCTCATCAGCCTGAGATCATCATTAGATCATTGAACATTTAAGTGAATTTCGTACTAGGACTTTATTGGATGAGCGTAATCAAACACTTCTATACGGTTCAATTACATGGTTTCGCTGTTTGTTTTTTGTGCGCGCACCGATGCGAGTACATACTCATTGAGTAAGTTCTTTCACTATATAGACCTATTCATAATCTCCTCTAACATTCACGACACATTCACGCAATTTCAGTTCCAAAAAAGATACTTTGAAAGTTCACTCATCCTATATGAACGTTTCACAAGTGTAAAATAAACTTTATTCATAAGCTACTTACCATGTATTAGCTTAGTGCTCTCGGCGATTTCATTTATTATGTTTATTCAACGTGGCTCTTCTTCAGCACCTTCACATAGGCCTACATGGAATTCACAAAGCAATTAGATCGATCATGAAGTGTTGATCCGCTTGGGGCTTTGGAGTTTATGGTTGACGGTCATACATCAACAATGGGACAAGCTCGATCATTTCAATTAAGTTTATTGGAACGTATCCGGACTTCATCAATACATGCGTCATCACTCATCACACTTGGACTGATGAGAGTGACAAATTTCATGGAAATATAGTACAAGATAATAAATCAGGTGTAACGGTTATGTAGTTTGTTTTCTGGGATGTGTAGTTATTGAAGATTTATTGGGAGTCGCAATGTTGATTCGACTTGTGGTTTTCTGATGACCATGCATAAAGCTGGTGATCACCCAAACTTTACCGGCAACCCAAAAACGGGAATTGATACGGCCATTTACGAATGGTGCGTATCGAAACGTTTAAAAATCACTTCCGCACACATTTAAATTTCTATCAAATTTGAAAAGTCCTGATAAATGAAATATGTCTTGAAAATCAATTTTTGAAACATACAAATGCGTTTCATTATGAATTGCCGTTTTATGCCGAATTGATGTTGATATAACTTTTTTTGTCAATACTGTCAACAAGTAGGCCTATAGTCCATTTGTAATTGAAGGGTACACGGGAATAACAATACAAGTCACATATTGTGAGATCTGAGATAAATTCACTTTCAAGTTCATAGCCATTGCTTTTCCTATAGAGGTCGATATTTTAACTCGATTTTTCGTAGACTTATATCATTGATATCTAAAATCTTGATACATATTCAGATAGCTTGCGAAAAACACTGTTATGGCATATCTAACTCATTTTTTTTACATAATGTGACTTGTATCGTAATTCCCGTGTACATTTCAATTATTTGTAATTGACAATGAATCGTGAATCTTGAACAATATCTCATTTTTCAAACAGGTTGGTCTATAGTTTCATTCGAATCATTCAGTTATTAGGCCCATAGCAATTTGAAATTAAAAATCAATTGTTCCGGTCTCAACCATTTTCTATCGAACTACTATAAATCCTTAACAGTACACTTGAAATTTGACTCATCTTTCTGTTTCAGTTTGCAGTTTCGTGGTACACAAACGCTGCCATGAGTACGTCTCGTTCACGTGCCCGGGTGCCGATAAGGGTGCCGACTCGGACGTAAGTACCGATCAATTATTGATACTCAATTATCAATTTAGAACCATGTATACACGTAACGTCGCGACGACCGGCGACGCCTTGTTAACCTTGATATGCTCATTTAACTATGGAAGGTGTCGGTGCTTGCCTCATTTGCGTGAGTTTCTAGCGTGTCGACAGATATCAAGCCCCTGAACAATTAGATAATCATGTACTTGTACACGGCATTATACCATTATTATACACTATAATGATGAAATTATTGTGATATATATACTAAGGGTCAGAGGTTTCCTAACTGTGGTCGGCGGACCTCGAAGGGTGGACAAAATAGAGCCAGAGAGTATGAAACATTTTGATATAATACAATATAAAATGAATATATTCATTTTAATATTTTTCATTAACATTTATGTGAATTAGTTTACTCTAACGATGCATAATGTATCAAATTAGTAATGGGTGAAAATCAGACGTTTTGTTATGTGGCAATTGTTTAAATAATATATATAACTTCGCGTATAATCAAATCGTAAAAATGATATTCGTTCAAATTAAAAACATAAATTTACATATATGTAGTAGAGTTTCATTGAGGGTGTTGAAACAAGTTTATAGTTCATACAAGTTACAAAATGTGCTTTTCAATCATTTTACATATCTATACACTTATATCGTGTACAAATCTATAGTAAGTGAATAAATACCGATACAATTATTATTTATTTTATTATAATTATTTCGAAAATGTTTCAGCTCAAATTCAATGTGTAAAAATTACGTTTTTCCAATAAGTGTAGAATTGGACCAGGGGAAACGCACCAATGCTCTTGATTATATGTTTATGGTATTCGATATTCACATTTTCTAAATATTTGTAGACGTCACCCATTTTCAGTTAATGCGTAAAAAGCGCGTGGGAGTCGATTTTAGCGAATTAAATATAGGTTTTTCATGAACTTTTGATCGGTATGAGATATCGAAATTCCAATTTGGTACAATAAAAATGTTACAGAACAACAATGTTAAATGTTATGTATATACCTACAAACTTCCTGTGACCGTAAGAAAAAGACTGTCGTTTTGGGTATTTTTACTTCTTAGAGTATTATGATATTTCAGGACGAGATTGACAACTAAAACATAGTTTTCAAACAGCTTTCGAAAACGTTAAATACTTGAATTTGAAGTGAAATTATGTAATAATGTAATTACCGAAGTTTTTAATGGATGTAGTTGGTAGACGACCTTGCTCTTTCGTGTATATAAAAATTAAAAAAGTAATTTCCATGTTCACAATGACACAGCATATTTTTTTACATGTGAGAATCCAGTATTGAGTTTAATTGAATTTCACACAGCCTACCTTTTTGTATGTATTCTTATCACCGTTTCTTTGAAATTAGAATCGTGGTATCTCATAGCGTTCATGTATTATCACCTAAAACTAATATGTTTGTAGTTTGCACTATTTTCAATACCTATAGAGGACCAATATTATTGGGTCAGGGAAGTTAACCAACAAATCCAGGACAGTCCTTCTTGAACAGGAGGCCGTAAAGACTTCCGAGTCTCTCTCGTCATTCTTATGACTGCATCCTCTTCACCTACAGAAGTACTTTTCTTTCTCTCCATCCAAATAGATCTTTCAATTTTCCTCGATATCTTCTAACTCATTCCAATTCTCTCCTCTTTTCTCTCTTGTATCCATTTTCCGTCCTTATAGACGTACAATTCCATACTTCATATTCTTACTTTTGAAAAATAATCAAACGTAATATTTGTTCAAGTCGACTCCCTGTGCTCTTAAAGTGTTGTAAAACTTTCAGGGGTCAACATAACATATATATCAAGTTTATGAACCTCATAAATGTGAAACGACGCCGGTCGTAATTCTACATTTCCAGTAATTGATTTTGAATTATAAAAAAAAACATCTCTTGAATAGTTCTCCAATGTGTTATGTGAGATCGATCTTTCAGGAAATCACCACAATTCAATATTGACTAGTACAATATAAAATACGTGGGAATTTACATATTGTTTTTTGTTTGTGCATTTACATATGATGTCACCTTGTCCGCCTTAGCTTATTGCCGTTTTCAAGGTTGGATCAGTTGTAATTTGTTAAATAATATTGTTGATTCCCCGCTTAGTAACATCAAGTGTCAATGT
The DNA here is from genome assembly GCA_907164805.1 of Brachyptera putata. Classification (NCBI taxonomy): domain Eukaryota; kingdom Metazoa; phylum Arthropoda; class Insecta; order Plecoptera; family Taeniopterygidae; genus Brachyptera; species Brachyptera putata. The sequence goes on from OU015465.1 coordinate 11,293,866, forward strand.
CATACATAATTTCTTATCTACACGTATACAGAACAAGACTGGATTTTGTCGAGTGCGATCAGACCATATATACATGCAAATAATGAGGAAAATGTGCATGCAAAAACTCTCTTTGGTACAAGTACTTGTTTTCAACTTCTCATTTATGACTTGCATTTCGGGCTGGTTTGGTCTTTTTGGTATTGTTTTGGGAGGTTTTAAATTATTACCGTGGCATTCGTTGTAGATGTTTCGAATGTCGTATTTCAATGGATGCATTCATTGTATTAAGACGTTGGTTGATATCATAGTCATTTTCTCATGTATTTTGAAATAAAATTGACCCATGATTAGTTAGAAAAACATAATTTTCTCCTATATTTTGAAATAAAATTGAAAATTAAAGTTGGAAAAACGGCAGATTTCATATAAGATTCACGGCGCTTGCTGTTGTAGATAAAACAACATAGTTCCGTAATAAAATTATAAACAAAAATGAATAAAAGTGATACGTTTCTTCTTTTATTATGTATATGAATATACTATGCGTAATCCTCTTGAGATTTTGAGTTTTGGTGAAAATGTGTAAGTGTCGAAAATTTCAGGACATTCGTGCACTCATTTCAGCCTAGTTTTGATTTTGGTGAATCTACAAAATCTTTATCCAAAAATATACCCAAATAAATTAACAATCATCGTTGAATAACATTCCAAATTTGAGAAAATTATGTAAAGGTGGTTTTCCTATATTTCATCACGAAATTACTCGTACATTTTAAGCAATACAGAACCGCGATCTTATTGCCTTCTCGAATAAAATTTCGTTGTGGATTTCGTTAAAATACGTTTTTTCAATTCGAAACAATTTTTTTTATCTTGTGTAGCCAAAACTGAATCGTTATCTAGCGAACATTGTGTACGAATAAAGGTTTTCATAAATCATGAAAACGATCACCAAACATTAAGCATGAAATGCAGGGACTGGGGTTCACATTTACGAAATTACTTCTCTAACTAGCCTAGCTTTGACGTTGAATTTTGAGCACGAGCCAACTCAGTCATAGACAGATAAAAAAGTTAGCTGGATGAGCGATTAGACCACGGTTTCAACTAATTGGTTAATTGTTTCAGGTCACAGTTTTTTAAATATTAAAATGTATGTATTTTATTTTTCAAAACTCTTTGTATGAATCTGTTGGATGATTTGAGTAAAAATTTAAAATTTAAAATTTTTTTCTGGCATTCACTCAGTCAAAACTGTATGTGATTCTTCTTCGTTTGTAAAATGTTGAATGTCCATCAATAATCAATTCGCCAACTTCAGAAGGGTTTATATTTTGGAAGTTCCTTTGTGTTCTCCCTTCATTCTTTGATATATTTTTCAATTTATAAGCTGACTACTCAAGTAGACTAAATTTTACCAGAAATACGTATATCCAATTATTTATAATTGGGATGATGAATTTAAAATTGTAAACCAAACCGTTGGTTCTAATAGGCTCTTACTTTTATTGAGAATATGAATGTTACAAAGTGAGAGATAAGTCCAGTAAATGGTTCCATCCCATGTTATCAAAGTTTACAAAGTATCTTACCGATTGCATTCAAACATACAATATACATCAAACTGGCATTTACTTACTTTTCATTCTATTGTATTCGAAATTTTCATGTCTCGAATCGTTCAATGAATATAATAATTTCAGTCAATTGACTTTAACGTTCTTTTGAATATTGTTCATTGTTAACGATATGTTGTACCTCACTCATCCTTTAAAAAGACAAATTGTGTAATTTTTCTTAGTGTTAACCAATTTTGATAAACGGACGTCAATAGTATTCGAATTTATTATGTCTCGAATCGTTTGAAAGTTATAATAATTTCAGGCAATTGACGTTCACTTTCTCTTGTATATTGATTTGATACTGATGTGTTGTACACATCGCTCATCCTTCAAATAAACCAATTGTGTGATTTTTCATAATGTGCATACATTTTAATAAACCGACGTCGAAAATATACAATTCCGTAGAACAGGCTCAAGTGAAGTGAACATGTAAATGTAAACCTATTTGAGATTGTTGTGCCACAAGATGTAGTTTTTGGGTTTTGGGGTAAGGAAGAAATGACTTGTTATTCATATATTGCTCATTGATGTTTTCAGTTCGACAGGATTTGGGATTTTGGGAAATCAGATGTCTTTGTGATCATGTCCATACAGTGTGATGTGATTTCTATGCATGCCTATTGGTTGGTGTCTTGTTGAATGGGATTCCTCAAGGAGGCAGTGTGTTTGTGGGCGTGAGTGTATTGAACCAGCTACATAGTGGCATATCACCCAAATATGTAGATAAAGATCGAGATAAAGTTGATATCGTTCCAGAATATTTGGTTCAATCGAGTAATGTAAATCAAATTTTTCCAGGTAATGATTTTCTTTTCATCAACATCAAAAGCCTAACCCCAAGTAATCGTTCCTCAATTTAGAGTAAGAACGATCAAGTAGTATCTTTCGGACGGAGGCACCACAAGGGTGATCTTACCTCCACAAATAGATAATTTCAATATGATTTATCTAACAAACTTTAACTGTAAATTTTGATAATGAAGTATATATTTTGAATATAATACCTTCTAACGAAGTACAAATTTTCTACCGTGATGACAATAATTGCGGTATGTATAATTATTCATTCGAAAAAGATTGTTCGTGGTATTCAAACTAAAAAAAAATACTGAAATAATTTGTCAAATTGTCAAAATTATCAATTTCATTTATTTAATGCAAGACATAGATTTTTTTACTGTGTATGTCTGTGTGTATGAACTCGAAAAACACAGGAATTTGGTTTGCACAAGGCATAAGCAATGGGCTTGCAGGGTTGGATGTTAATATTCTACAGGACACCAGGACTCAACATCGGTTCAAGACACACACATACAGCAGCCCAACATTCTGCGACCATTGCGGTTCCCTACTCTACGGTATAATCCACCAAGGGCTACAATGCGAAGGTAAAACTACCATCCACCACCAACCAACCAACCACCTCGTTCGGAGTCGCAGCATGCTATAACATAATGCCATCCAATAATATGTCGCTTGCTTTGTATATGTAACGCTGTATTTCTCTTTCTAATTCTGTGCGTGTGTGTGTGTGTGGGTGTGCGTGTGTGTGATCTACTCGCCCTGTTGCTTGGCTGGGTTGGAGCAGTGTCTTGTTTTCATGTGAAAATCACTTCGGAGACCGATGATGTCCTCAACTGTGGATTGGACCGATTTCGATGCTGCCTACTTCGGAGAGACACGCTGAGGAACGTATTTACCGGTCCCTCGACCTGGCATTGCTTCGCAAACCCGTTCTTTATTACCGCATTACAGTTTACACACATCGCTATATATATACTATCACAAGCTTTCGTATTTTACACTTTGCTTACAGAACCTGTGCCATTGTTATCGTAAACATTGAGAAAGATTGAGAACCCAATAATACCAAGTAGAAACGAAACGAGTTAGCGACCAGTGGAGTTTCGTTTATTCCGGTGGGAGTAGGTTCTATTACACACGCTTCCTGTGTCGATAATCGAGATGTTTGAGTGCTCAGAGCTGGAGTATAACCAAACAATATCAAATAAATCGATTGATTCATGTTCTTTAACGGGTGGTTTTTAGCATGAAATCATGAAATGAAATCGCTTCAGTTTACTTTTTCCAACTTTTCTTTGCAAACAGAAATCTTGGTTTTATGTTTCTTATTATATGATACTGTTGTATTATTCCTATAATATTGATACTCTTATATTATTCAGATCACATTGATACCCTCTCCAGATGTTATCTGATATATCACCAATAATATCCCAATGTGATGATCGCTCTTCATGCTAAAAATTGCACCACAAAGACGTGCCATGGAGATCGCTGTAAAGAGGGAGATAAAAAAAAATATCGGTATATGTTGATATAAAATGCTTCTCTTTTAAACAACTAAAGTCAGCAATTTGTCTGTGGAAAGTTATTACATTTCGTTTACGATCTGCTATTCAGTGGCGTCTAACAATGCGCAATGTACTGGGTGACGATGACAGGAAAACCATTGGGAATAAACAAAAGAACGAGTGATGATTGTAATGATTCAAATGAAAAACGAGCCGTAAGGTAAATCAGTACGAAAATGAAAAGTAATTTGGAAATTAATTCTCTTCTCCCACAGCTTCATTTTCAAATCTATTGTCATGTAAACATCTTATTTCTATCAGTGTGCAATAAAACGTCAGGGACTAAAACAACCATAACAAATATGTAAATCACATACTGCTACTGCAATGACAGGCAATGAAAGCCTCATTCGTACATCGTCCGAAAACAATAGATATGTGTTTTGATTCACTTATAGATTCTACATGTTACCTATTCAACACAAATGTCACGACCACTGCAGCTGCTCATTAACAAGGGCATATGAAATAAACTTTCAGCCAGTACACAATAGTAGGCTTACACGTTTTTCACCCGACATGAAAGGTACTCGAATGAGCAATCTCTTGTTCCAACTACTAATTACAGTACATACCGTCCTCACGATGAAAAATGTTATATATAACTTATATATACACATATATACTGTGTCTGACGATATATTTGCCCTCTTTTGGATTGAAATGCGGTCCAGCGGACCTTATCAACTTGCGACGTTTCGGGTACATCGCCGACTCATAGGAAGATATGACGCCGGAAGATCCGAAACGTCGCGAGTTGATAAGGTCCGCTGGACCGCATTTCAATTCCAAAAGTCAAAAGTGCAAATTTACCCTCAAAGACACAATATATATAACGTCAGTGTATATATATATATATATATATATATATATATATATATATATATATATATATATATATATATATATATATATATATATATACATATATTCAAACATAAAATCGAGACGGTGTTCATTGTTTCAACACGTACAAACTAAATCCATGAAAGCCGTGAAACATTAAACGTGTGATACCGCGATGCCAGCGTCTCGTTGGGTCCGGATAACGACGCTCCTCAGCGATTGTGATTGCCGCCCCCCGTTTCGCCTGAATCCCCTGCCTGATGATGTATAATTGTGTGGCCGTGTGTGCTGTGTTCTGTCTGCACCCACAGGCGGCGGTGGCGATGCACAAATGGGACGTATTCACGTACCTCACCCCGACATTCTGCGACCACTGTGGTTCCATGCTGCACGGCATCACCCACCAAGGCCTCAAGTGTTCAGGTACCAAAAGAAAAAAAGAAAAAAATTCAATATATACGTACGCCGTCTCCTATGGAAGTGAAGTTTTTTATCGTTGCTTGGTCTATATCGGTTAATAATGAAATTTCTTGACGCCAATAGGTCTTAGTTATCATTACAGTGCGTCGTTAAAATCCAAAAATCCAATATATAAATATATATATATAATATGTATTTATTTTCTGTTCAACAGAAAAGTCGAAATCATCATATAGAAAAGTAAATAATGTAATATTAATAATATCAATATTATACTTCAATAAAAAAATGGTTATACATTTTTCAAAATCTGTTTCGTAAGAAATGCATTTTCCAAAAGTCATTATTGATAAGTCACTACCGGGAAACTCGAGCGAGAGAAAGTCCCGCTCATTTTCCTATTCGAGAATTATACTTAAACTGCGATAGACCTCCAATATACAAGATTCTCCTAGTGAACTTCGAGAGGCCGACTTTTAAGTTGGCTGGTGTGTTGCGTATATTGTGACTTGCAAATGATGGACCAGTAGCTTCCGTAGGAGACTATAATATATCACATAAAAAAAACAATCTTGTATAACGAGCAAGTTTGTTTTGTAGAGTGAACAATTCACTCCGGTAAACAAAATACGGGTTTCGAATCGTTAAAAATAAACCTTTAAAACCTAAAAATAGAGCACGTAGTTGATAAAATAAAATGCAAGACGTATGTTTTCATTTCATTCATTCATTACTCGTCATTCATTTATAAAAATTCGATACTATCTATATACATCTATCGTTCTCCATCTACACTCATACACAATGGAAGGCACCAATTGTACTAAAAATTAAGTGTCCTAAAACTCGACTGTCCTAAAATCCAATCGTACTAAAAAACAACTGTCTTTAACTTCTACGTCTTGAGCAACCTGTACTGAAGTAGGAGGTTTGGCTCCTCCCTTCACAAATATTATTCAACAAAAACTTTACCCGTTACTGAAAAACCTTTGCAACATTTAATGAGAGGTAACAATTTGTGAAGGAGAAGAGCCAACTCCCCACTGTACAGGTTGCTTATGAAGTAAAAGTTTAGGTCAGTCAGTTTTAAGTACAGTTTGTTTTTAGTGCAGAAGGTAATCAGTACAGTGGGTCGTGTTTTAGTACAGTTGGTTGGTTTCAGTACAATTTGTCGTATTTTAGGACAGTCAAGTTTTATTACAGGTCACCCATCCCCCTCGTATATACATACATCTCTATATAAAGTTGTACAACTACTACTACAACTACTACTACAAGTTACAACTACTACTATTACTACTACTACCACTACTACTACAACTACTACTGCTACTACTACTTCTACTATCATTCCAGCCTCCTCACAAAGATTAGCGTATCCCAGAGAGGCATGTCACAAAGCTCGAACAAAAAGTTTATTTCGACATTTTGAGTTGCGCTATCGCATTCCTCTCTTTATAGTGTCCTAGATATTTTGCTAAATACCTTTTTTCTAAATTATGTTGGTTGAGTTTGTGCCAAAGTCAATGTTATGTTAGGGAAATTTATGCGCACCGTCCAAATGTTATCAAAAAATTGTTTCAATATCGTTTCCGAAATTGAAATAAACTTTCACAAAATACTTGGGCTGTGTTGCTTTTTATCGCATGATTAGGCAAATTATTTTGAAATGTTCTTGAATAATAATATATTACTAATTAATTATAATATATGATGTTTTTAATTCATGTCACGATACTCAACTTATCTGTGTTCGCTTGGTACGTCGTGTATACGTACGTGATTACCATAATAATTAGTCAAGTACATCAACACTTGTCGGAGTATAAGTTTGCGAGCATCTCCTGCAGCTCACTATTGCGTGAATGTCACAATTGGGTGACATTGTGTGACAAGATGTGCTCTAATTTTTTATTTAATCACATAAGATTTTGTAGTAGAGATAATTTGTCGCAATATAAATATAGATTCCAATCGTCCTCTCATTACGAACGTAGGTACAAGACATTCTTGCGATGTTCCTTTCTTTCGTATACCATTTTCTGTTTGAATAATGAGCCTCGAAATACCCGGCGCTTCGAACGAGGAAAGTTCCTTCCGCCCACGCACACAGAGCGATGGTTTAAATGACTTCAACGACTTCCTTTAGTCTTCAGTGAAAATATCTTGGTTCTAGATCAGGGATTTGCCACCCATTACTGGTGTAAAAGGTTTCAGACATGGATATGCATGTTTCAGCACTTGGATTCACCTGATAAATGTGACACTTTTTCAACAGGATTTTTGTAGAATGATTTCGCAAAGTTCTACTGTAATCTACCGTATTGGTAGCTCCATGTTAGGATAGTATAATTATATATCTTTCAAGATATATATGCAAAGTTCTTTTGTCTCAAAACTTAGGTCGTGATTCAATTATACATTGTTCTGGGAAAGATTCATTCTCGACTTTCCAACTGTACTCGATGTGAAGGGTTTTCACCCATAGAAAACCACCTTACGTGAACAAACTTTATTTCGCGCTTTGTTTTAATGTGGATGCATACATTCTTTTTCGTCTTTGAATTCGATCTTCAATTACATCTCCATTATATATCTGAACTTTTCTCATGTCATTGATACGTTCGTGTGCCAATAAGAACGAGATTCAGCGGAAAATGTCGTATGGCAGCAAACGCGACATTTTCCACTCGACTGGATCAGAGATGAGTACAGTGAAAACATTCTCGTGTTTTTTACGTAGCGAGATAAGCAAAACCTATGGGAACAACTCACCGTTCCATTAGGCAGAGATTATCTGTTGAACTCATGTCGTTGGTAAACCTACGTGCTGCAGCATGAAACGTCGAGCTGATCTTTTAGTATAAGCATACACTCTCTTTCTCTCTCTCTCTCTCTCTCTCTCTTTATATATATATATATATATATATATATATATATATATATATATATATCATCAGTATGCATACACATTGAATCAAGTAGGCATATACATGTAAATATGCATTTCTCTGCGATCAATATGTCATATAAATGTATATATAGGTCTATGTGGAGTCGGGAATGTCACATCGTTATTTGGGGTATGATTTCTGCCTCTAATTCCAGACTTTTTCAGGGGGAAAATACTTTATAAATATTCTTCATGAATTCTGAAAATTAAGTTTTCCATCACAATTTATTATCTATGAAATTCAGTCGTATAAAAGCCGTCGGAAGCCTCTATAGTATACTAGGAGATAACTTATTCATTGTATGGTTTCAATCAATGAATAGCAAAACAGTATGAACAGGTTGGAGTATTTTATTCGCTTGTATGCAATGCATAATGCATGTTTCTTTTCTTGTACCATGTCTATCATGTGTGCGTGTGGAATCGGTTACATTTTGGTACTCCATGACCAATATATCTTTTTTCACACGTAGAAGCTATCTGTTGAGGTTCTTTATGCAATCCTCTAGTTCGACATAACTTACAAGCTAGACATGCAGTCATGTAACTTCTATTGAATTGCGATAACGTGGCTTCTGTGTGCCTCAGTCTCTACTGTTTCTCTGATCCTCATCTATAACACGTCGGACCATATAGTTTGGCGCTTCAAGGCTTACAATATTCCAAGTATGCAACATCGATTCTATCTGGTGTGAATGAGATACGTATTTCTTCTTACGTGATAAGAGGATGCATATAGAGCACGAGATTTTTTTAAATGTAGGATATAATGTCGAGCTACAATTTGACATTATTACACCAACCATATTTCAAACTCTTTTAATTTAAAATTTCTGTATAATCTCCTGTGAAAGTGAAAATAACTTTTCCAACTAGAGGGTAGGAAATAGAAAGTAAATTGAACATTCTGTTTTCCAGAAGCCGTCTGTATTACGTGCGTAATTGCCTTATATTAAAACGGAACCCTGTAGGCTAATTCACCTTGTTATTATAACCACCACCACACCCTTTGTTCTCTAATAATATATCTAAGATCTAAGTTTGTTCACGGTGGATGAGACGGACAGGTAGCTTGTGCCGGCCTCAGTTCTTGCGCGGGATACCAGCTGTGCTCGCTAGTCGCTGAAAGTATTGATCATGCTAGATGTGTGGTCCAGAGGACTTCGTTGTAGTCTCTCCGTCTGTTCAAGTATCGCAACGCTAGGCAGTTCACTCTCTCTCTCTCCCCCGCACTTTCTCCCTCTCACCCTCTCTCTCTCTCTCTCGTTACACCAGCTAGTGTCTTCATGACCTTCCCGAATACATTTTCTCCGACTCTGACATTGCACCTCGTACATACATATCACTTCATGTAAGCTGTTTATCTACCTTAAAACTCGCTAGCCTCTTCAATCATTCACACTACCTTCGGTCCAACAGGTCATAGAGGTGAACATCAGGCATGGCAAGCACTCACGGAACTGAATAGCACGTGGTTTCTCTTAATCTCAGTCATTGACAAGATATTGTTGCTACCTTTTATAATCTATTACAGCTGAAGACGATTTATCAATCTCGTTTCGTACCTCAACTACTAGATCTAATAGACGTAGGTCGAGGTCCAGCTAATACGTGGGAAGAAATTGACTTATTAAAGTATTATGGTAACGGTGAAAAAGTGTAATAGGCATATTGTAAATTGTAATAACACTTTTAAAATTATGTTATGATCATGAATATGAACATCCCATAATAGATTCTCAATTTTTCCCAATTCCGTTTCATACCTATAGCTTTTGTAGTAGGTCCAAGTAGTGGAGGTACAATATTCGGGAAAGATTTGCCACTTGGAATATCTACTTTTGTGTGTAGTCAACTTTTAAGTCGTGAATAAGCAACATCTTCGAAGTTTTTTAGTATAGGCACCTCCCCTATACTTCACCAACCAGAAATTATTTAGCGTGTCATTATGTAAGATACTTTGGAAATACAAAATCAATTATTTAAAAAAAATGTAATAACAATAATGAGCTCCGATGATGGAACTTTGAGCATGATATCCACCAGAGAACTAGAGTTTAATTCCCTGTTCGGTTCCATTTTGATGAATTGATACTGTAAGAAAGTATCCATCCATTAAGGAAGATAACTACAGTCGTAATATCTTCAATCGTCGAGTGCGAAACTGGATGTTATTATAATGATAATGGAAAAGACAAGAGTCGAGACATTGTGGAAATAGTCGACTTTTTTATATTTGTTTCCGTTTCTTGTGATTTTTTTGTGTGAGGAGAAAACGTATATGTAGACTAGTTAGGTGCGTTGGTGTCTGAGTACATATACTATTATCCTAACTCAACAAACTGTAGTTAAATATTCAGTACCCTGAGATTGAAAAGTTACGAGTTACTTCGCTTATTCAAATAAACATTCGTACTATACTTAAACTCGAGATGGTGCATATACTTGAGATTTCATAGTTGACAAACGCCATGTTTGTCCAAGTAAAACGTAATTTCCATCTTGTTGAATATGTAATAAATACATGAACTTGAGAGAAAAATCTAAATTTAAAAATATGATTATCACTGTCTTGTCTTTACATAACACGTTCAACTTCAAAATTGATTGTAGGGACTTGAATTTCAATTTTACTGTATTTTGAGATATAAAACGTTTAGATTGACATATAAAAACACTGCACTCGCGATTATATTTCCCTTTTCGATTAATTCAAACGCTTTCTGTATACATTTTTACATATCTGAAACTTCATTCATGCTTTAAACATGGCCGCCGGTATAATATTCGTGCCGGGTAAATTCTCAAAAAGCTTAAAAAGCTTAGATTGAGTGCTCTGGTGTGTACTTTGAGTTGCCGACTGTGTTTCTGATGGATCCTCATTTGCATGATGACCATTTCATTTCACATTCCCCATGAATACATCATCCTAATAATTGTACCATTTCATGTTAAAAAAATAGAATTAATGTGTCATATATGTATAGATTGAGTCAGAGTATTTTAAGAATAATTATATGTGTGTTATAAAGGTGTATATAATGTTGTGTACGTATGTAGTATTACTGATGAGTGGTCATATTCCAAATTACAATTGTCATTATACGAATTATTATTTTCATATTTTGAGTATAAATGATGATATAGTGTTTTAACTTTTGATACATATCTTTACTTTCTGCTTGACAGATCCAAATTATATAGTATTTTATAAATAGATGTAGCATTCTCATTGAAACCCTTCGTCAATATAGCATATAGCTCAATTATCTCCTGACCATTTTAAATCAGTTTTATAATTGTTATAATTGTTTATTGTAATGTCCCATACGGTAATGACATAGTATTAGCATATATATATATATATATATATATATATATATATATATATATATATATATATATATATATATATATATATATATATTTATTTGTATATTTATATATATACAATATAACTGTGAAGCTTTATGTACAGCTTATTTGGCTGGCCAAATGCATATTTGTACAACCTTTTAATGTGTTACCCTATGTTATTAGCACCAATGTTCAGTGTGAAGACTTGAAGCCTGCGGCTGTGATATGCTTATGGCTGTTGTCAACGTTCGTAATACTTATTCAATATTAATATATAATTAATTTGGTGGCTTGATGTTTTGGTGTAACATTTCATACATATATATATTCACACTTTTTTCGGTTCAATTCACATTCGTGTGAATTTGTACATAATATTTTTATATTGTTCAGTTAAGTTGAATAAAAGTAGTATACATCATATTTACGTAAAAAAATAATATGAAAATTAGTTGATGAGATAAGACCAGATCCAATAACACCACCGAACGAGTATAAGGCAGCTATAGATGATGCGAGCATTATATTATAGGCTACTTACCTTGGGCGATGCATACATAATCCGATGACGTAATACGCTCTTACATAGCGTAAATACTCACATGACTACGCACGTGGTGGCAAAATGCAAAACAATCTAATGCCACATTGTGGTTGGTTGAACCCAATTAGATGAGAGTAGTATTTCACTATCTTTTTAGCAACAATGATTGACGTCGGTTTTAAAGGACATCATCACCCTGAGGCTGGATTTGTATGAATTAGGACGCTGTTTTCCTCATAATTTTTGAGAATACTAGAAACCTCCATCTCAATTTCAGACATTATTATCAATTTATTTGTACTACAGAGACACGCCCACTTTCTGAGTTTTCCTATTCTGTGTCGAAACGAACAGATCGTATAACACCCACGTACCGACTCAGAAAAGAGTGGATCGTGGAGGACAAATAAATAAATCATAATTTCTGTAATTGCAAGTTTGATTTCTAGTTTACTCTAAAATTTAAGGGAAAAAGGTCTATATGCATCCTAATCTAGCTCCAGGGCTGTGATATTCTTTAAGAAGTTAGACATACTCAAATATGTTATTATATATTAATTTGCATTTTTTTTTTAATTTAATTTTTTTCAAGTAGTTTAATATGATTTTTTTATATCGTACAAAAATTATAAAATTGTGTCATCATAAATATTAATACGGTTTTACGATATACAAAAATATTTCGGAGTTACAATACTCGTTCGGTGACATTGGACTTGGACCAAAATTTCGGCGTAGTAATAGTTTTGATCAGTCACTATCACTTCAAATTGAATTAGAAATTTGGAAGTGAAGTTAAAAAAAAGAAGCGAAGTCAGTTATCACCGGTCTTATAATATTCGCACTGTGATTGACATATTCATGTAGTAATATCTATATAATATGGAATTATTCCAAAAATATTCAATTGTATAAGCTATTATTATTAATTAAATTATTTTTATACCATTAGATATACAGTGAAATGTGTGCTAATTACTGTAGTGTGAAATAGTAACTATGTGTATTATGATCAACCTATGTTTACAGCATGTGACATGAATGTGCATAAAAGATGTGTGGAGACGGTACCTAACCTCTGTGGGTGTGACCACACGGAAAGGAGAGGACGAATAGAGCTGAAGATTATCTGTGCGGGTAGTAAACTCACCATCGAAGGTAATTATTAAAATATACATTTACCAGATTGATGATATTTGTTATATTGCCATATTTGTATAAATGTCTGTGATGTTTACGTTATAATGTGCTAGAGAGATATTACAATAATTAATTAATATTTCATTGTAAGTTTTTATAAATTGAATTATACTATTTTGTTTTATGAATTTGAGATTATCATTGTATTTTGTTATTATGTTCATTATTATTACTCTTATATATTATCATACTTATTCATTCTTATTTCTTATTCTCTCTTATTATTCATTTCATTATAACGTTTGTACTTTTTGAAGAGAATATTTTTCCCATCTTGATGTTACATTATGAATAAGTTTATTCCCCGTATTGCGTGGAATGCGTGGCAGGATGAATGGTGGTGGAGACGACTCGGAAATTATGCATAGATAGTATTTTAATTAGGTTTTCATAGTTTCAAGATGCATTATTATTTTTTCATTTTTTTAAATTCTAGTCCACTCTATGTATATTAATCATTAGGTCAGTCACATGCTGAAAAGCCACACGGCTAAGCTTTTATAGCTTCCATGGCCTTCATAAGCCTTCATGCACTTAACAAAACTAAATTAAAAATAAAAATAAATGAATTTATTCATGTAGGGTCTATGGACTCCACATGAATACTATTTGTATACGTGGAAACACTATTGTTATTATATACGATTTTCACGAGAGCCTCGTCTAAACATATCTACATTCTTTATTCTGCAACCCGAGTAGAGCCGTTCCTCTTTACGACTGTTTTTCATCGCTCCCTTGAGTTTATAGAACAAGACTTTTCCAGTAATGGTATTTTTGTCGTCCGAAGATATAACACAACAGAAAAGTCGTGAAAATTATATCTCGCTCTCAGAAATAGGTAGACTATGACAATGAACATATTATTTATGAATGGGGCGCGGTTTTGTTTATGTGTACTATTTTTTTATAGTGAAATGGGAATGATAATCAGTTTTTTCCCAGGGACGTCGTTAGAACTTGTGTATTGGGGGGACGCAGGTTATATAAATAAAATGACCGCCTAACTGAACACCAGCCGCGCGTGAAAAGCGAGGCTGGGAAACGACAGGCCTTTTTTGAGCCTCTGGATATTTTTAGATATGGTCATTTTTAAGGAATTTTTGCGATTTACAATCAGTTTTGGAGTCTAAAAATTGAATCATTATGGACATTTCCGAAGTCATTGTGATTCATGCAATCATATGGACGTTTTGGAAGTTATTTTCGCGATTTCTCCCAGCAAAATTCCCAGCAGCGCATTTTTGGGGGAATTTGGTCATTTTTAAAGTGGTTTTTGCGATTCATAAGCAGTTCCAAAGTCTAATAGTTGAATCAATATCGGAAAGATATCGAGAAGGATAAATTATTGGTGGGGCACAAATGTCGATTGGTGGGGCGCGCGCCCCACCTTGGACCCCCTAACGACGTCCCTGTTTTTTTTCCAACTATAAGGGTTTTGAAAATTGGATATGGATCTTATTTATATAATTCGTTTGGCAGTCATGTAGCCCTAGTATACGTAAATTATCTCTTTTAGTTGGCAACGAATTAAGTGTTCAACTCAACAGGTTTAAATATCATCAGATGGCCGTGATTACCAACTACGTTTACCGGACGCAAAAATAATTTTAATGAACTTGAAATTTAATCACACCGAAATTATTTCCGGCGTGAAATGACTTTGCATGAATACCAGAAAAAAAAAATTGACGGAAAAGAGTGAAAGGATGATTCTCCAGAAAATACGAATCAGAATGGTGTTACAGCGAATAATTTAGATGGTATTCTTCGATGAAACATACATATAATAATTATATTCATGAATATACGTTACATCTACAAACATAAAATTTCAGATTTATAAGTTCAAAATAATAATAAAATCCTACCCAATATCAACAATGGTCGTGTTAGAGGGTTCAAGCAAATAAACCAAAATCTTGGTCAAATCACACGCAATAGTACAATAGTAGATTCGTATTAGTGTGACAGAGAGTAAGGGCGGCTTAGAAACCTTTCCACTTACAAAATACACACGAATATTATACAAATCCTTAGCTGTTTGATCTTCATGCTTGAAACACGTTCGTCAGTACAATAAACACGTGCCATCCCATTGTTGTGGGTATTTATCAAGTACAAGCTTTGAGTCGATAAGCCGATGACGGTATATCGATTTACTTTTGAGCGCTAGCTCTGCTGACCTGCGATACAGCTTCATCGGGTCACCGCTAGACACTAGCGCTATACACTTGATCCCTCGAGTACATGGTACAGGTCAAAAACACAGCCACTAAATCCAAAAGGATCAACCTAATATATAAATTGCCTATTAGTAGTATAAAAGGTGGTCAACCAAATGAAGAATGACAATTTTCTAATTGTTGTTGTGAAGAGAAGTTAACACTTTGGAAAGATATGGTTTTATTCCTAAGCATAAATTTCGTCCTGGAAAATCATTGGCCCTGAAAATACCACAGCATAAGCTATATATATATATATATATATATATATATATATATATATATATATATATATATATATATATATATATATATATTTAATTGTAATGTTTGTGTTTGATAATATATTGATAGATATAATCGCTTGCCATATTCCTCAACTCTCGTGTATATACTGTTCATATGGATAATCGTTTGGTTAGTTTCATTCACAGTTCTATCGGTAACGTTTTAGCCCTGATTGTTATTCATATTGGATAATATTATGTAGCTTCCTCGTTATTATTGGTGATTGCTATAATTATTTCGTATTAATATTTTATACTTGCAAAATCTCACAAAAGTCAAAGTAGACAAGAAGAAGTTTTTCAAAAGATTTCTTCTACTTGCACAAACTTGGTACAAAATATAAATATATCTCGAGATCGAGATCCGAGGTTCGCTTAAGCTAAGTATTATAATATGTTTTCTATATCAACTAAAGATATTACCATCACAAGTTATGTATTCATTTTTCTCCGGTTGAAATCGTAACCATTTCAAAGCTTTTCTCGTTTTATCAAACTTCTGCATCTTACTTTTGATTTGCCCGAAGCACAAACGGATCAACTGCAGATGACTCGAGTAATATGACTCATATTTTATACGTACCCTTATGTAATCTTGGTGTATTAGAAGTTGGAACTGGTAGCGTTGTACGTTCTCGTTTTCCTATTTGTCAGTGCGCTATTTTTAATTATCCGATTCACTGTGTAATTATTTAATTTTCGCAGGTAAAAACATTAACTTTTGTTATCTACTTCAATAATAACTGTGGGACCTATTCTGTTTTGTTATACTGTCTTGACTATTTTTTTTTGTCTGTGTTATTACATGAATTGTATAGTTTTTCATGTTTTAATAACTCGAGGAATGGATTCATGAATGAAAAATAATAATTAACCTTTTCCGAATTTTGGTAGATACCTGTATTCATTATTAGTATAGGTGCACTGCATTGTTTCTATTCAACCATCATTGTGTACTATTGTACGAACTTTTGATCATCATGTGATTATCCCTAAAAAATACAACATGCAAAGTGCAATAAGTGCAATAAATGCAGTAATAATTGGAAGAGTGTCAACCTAATAGCCCTTGAGCAGGCAGGACAGTCGAAGGAGAATCCTTTATGAGAAGTGTGTTTGGACTTTAAAAGATAAGTCTTGATCCAGTAAATTGAAGGGCGTCGGTGCTAGATGAAACAACTCACAGAGTATCAGAATTGTAGGCCTGCATCGAAGTACAAACACGAAACGTCGAATAACTTTTATACTTTCAGTTTCAAAAAATTATAAACTGCCATTTCGTATTCCCCTTTCGGGTATGATTATTTTATACGCTTATCATTTCCCCTTTCTTCTTCAAACAAACTGATTTATTTCTTACTGAATACTTATAAAAGTTTGTGATCTATATCTGCGGAATTCCTAGTCCTTAAATTTATGCCTTTTCTTGATTCCCAATAGCACCATTTCCACATGTAACTTGAACCCTATGTGTTACAGTGCGGCAGGGACGCAATCTAATTCCAATGGATCCAAATGGTCTTTCGGATCCTTACGTCAAACTGAAACTTATTCCCGACACTGACGGCTTCAAGAAGAAAACCAAGACAATCAAAAACTGCCTAAATCCTGTTTGGAACGAGACAATCTTATTGTAAGTCAGAACCGCCAACGTATATCTATAAATTAGTAGTTGATTGCCAGCCACCTCGTCTTCGAATTAGGTTGGTAATGGATTATTCTCGTTTAGAGGTGTACGTCATTTGCCGCCTTGACGCTCGTTTCAATTACCGGTAGAAACAACGTTTGGCCCATTAATCGAATGAGAACGCAGGTAATTGGTTCGTGGTCTTCGTTAACATACTACAAGATTAGTAATTGGCTGTTGATGTTGGAAACCAAATGAAAAACACTCCCGATTATCAGTCTACACTTGTAGATGTAAATATATGTGTTAGTGTATTATTTTAACCTAAGTAGAGATCAGTGTGAATATTTTCGTTATATAATCTGGAAACATTTGAGGATCATTGATTTTCTTTTTAATTTAGATGTTATTTTTTTGCCCACTGCCCCAACAGAAAATTGCCTATTGAATAACTTGTTTCAGCCTTGTACATTTAGGACGTTCATCAAGGAGGGCTTCTCGTAGAAAATATTATTATGTATTATGAATTATCATGAAAAATACTCTACAGCTCGATCAGCTGAAACTTGACAACAATATAATAGACCCAAGTGGTTGAATACAATTCAGTACAAATTGTCAACATTTTTTTGAAAATTATACTTTTAGTTTTCGTTTTTGTATTTTTCTTTTCACAGTTATCTGGTGGTGACACAGAGTCCACATTGATTGAACCAAAATTGAGAGGGGATCGTTATACCACATCATTGACTGTTGAGATAGATCTGTTGAAATAGTTGCATTGTATTCAAGTTAAATTATTTTCATTCATACTTTCAAACATTATATTACAAAACAGATACTTTCGTTGAGTTATTACATTTTATCTATGTCTATATAATGGAGAAAAAAAATTACAGTTTCACTGAATAAATTTCAGCTGGAAATGTAAAGAGCTGAACACTAATGAGTGTACGACACCCACATATTTATGTTTAGAATAATGCCTCTGATTGTACTTCATTATCCTTAACGATTACACTTTTCCCTGCTTGATTGTGAAATAAAAACTGAAGCCGTCTTGGTTCTTGACCAAACGTTCTATTACTTTGTCAATAAAAGAGTCATTTTTTAAATTGCTTCGTTCACCAAGGCAAGTACCTCTTGCAGAGAAAATATTTTTTTGATGTTCTTTTTTAAATGTGTTTTAACCACACATTTTGAAATGAAATGTTCTCCAATTATTATGAATGACGTTGTATGTGAAGTTCAGACTTTTTGTTTTACAATTCGCCAACAAACTTCAATCTTTCATTCCCTTTTTTTCCATATTTTATTCTTAAAATAAATTTCCCGACTTTTAAACTCGAGAGGAGGGGAAGTGCCCATTCGTGACGCCCATGTATTCATCACACAATATCATTATCATTCATTATCATAAATTATCATAATTATCTTCTTGTAGTGACCTGAAGGCAGAGGACAAGGATAGGAGACTGCTGATTGAGATTTGGGACTGGGATCGTACGTCGCGAAATGACTACATGGGCTCTTTATCGTTTGGAATCTCCGAGCTGATCAAAGCTCCAGTGGATGGATGGTATAAACTTCTCACTCAAGAAGAAGGTGAATTCTATAATGTACCAGTACCCGAAGAAGGCGCCGACCTAGCTTCGCTCAAGTCGCAGATGAGGGTGAGTGAGTTAGCTGTTACTATACTTGAGCATGGACATCCAATCCAAAAATATTAAATAATATTGAATATCAATACTTAAATGAAGCATATAAATGACATAAAGATAAACTATATTTAATATATATTGAATATTATTTGCTCAAAGGAATTTGGAGTTGTATCAATGATTAGGTACCATCCACTTAGACAGTCTGAATGTCAAACTTAACTATCTATTTGACAAAACAGATCTTTGTATCTTTCAGGTTATTAAATTGGTATAATAAATAGTCTAATAATGTTATACATAATTTATTCAGCGGTTCCAAACCTTGCAGCAAATAATACTAAAACACACCACAACTATATAAACAGTACTGTCATAGTGACATAATGCAAATAAATGTCGAACATTAATAATTATCATCTATGTTCTTTTTCCCATTTTCAACAGGGAGCAACAATAATTAGCAAAAGTCAAGTCCGACACACGGTGGGCAAAGGTTTCGAATCTTTGTAGGTTAATAGGAGATTGCAGTGCATGTGTGCCAGGGGCAAACAACTGTTGGGAAATTTGTGTTCACAAATCGTAGTTTTTATCTCGATATGCGGCCATTTATTTTTAAAATTATTATAGAATTCTATTGTGAATCTCAACAATGCTTTGAATATTTTATTCATCACACAATCAGACCACTGTCATAATTGCTTTGTTAACAGAATATCATGATTATGAAACATAATCTCTCCTGAGTAATTATCTTTTTTTTTAAATACTAGGCACATATTTTTCCTAGTAATTAAATGGAACTGAATTGAAATTTGAATTGAATTTCTAATTATTTCCAGTCATTAATGATGGATTGAGATAATTTAAAATCCAAACTTTGATCATTATTATGTTAAACACATCCACATTCATGCAGACATATTTGTGTATACAATTCATGTACACACGAATCATCAAGTCAGCCAGCTAAGCTCTCATATTTTATGAGAAAAGAATAAGTTGAAATCTTTTGAAATCATAAGAAACTTCATACTTCATTATTCGTATAATCATAGAGAAATATATCTATGGTATAAGAGTCTTTAGAAAATGAGATAACTTGCACTGGGTAAAGAGGTTAATATTCAACTCTATTATTTTGTAAGTTCTTAGAAACAGAATGCTGTTGTCGAAGAATTCCAATTCAACATCTAAATGCCAATTTCAAACTGAGATGAATAAATCCTAGTTGGGTTTTAAAACACGGTTTTTTGCCAATGGTTTCTAGGACTGATAGAGTGATATATATATAGTTTATAGAGCAGCAAATTGCATGGCGTGGCAGTAATATTGTGCATGAATTTATAAACACGTCTTTTGGAAAGTTGTGTTGGATTATATATTTGCAATTGTGGTAATATTAGGCAACACAATTACTTATGATAGCATTTAGAGTGCCTTATTACAGAATTATAAGCTTTGGCTGAAAATGCAGCTAATTTAGGATTGGCACATCCAATTCTGGTTATGTAGTTACAATCAACAATATTCTAATGAGTAGACGTTGCTTAGAATTTTGGTTACACTAAAATAAAACGCGTATCAGCGACAGATTGCGCTACCTGTGGTGTCATAGTGCAACACTATTTTATGGTATCCAGTTACTTGAACTGAATTATTTCTTGAAGTTGATAATTTTCCAAGAAATACCATCAGCAGACTGGTAAATACTTCAAGAAATTATTCAGTTCAATTTCAGTGTGAGTGTTATTAAAATCTACTTCAAATGTGAGAACATTTATGTTGAACGAAAATAACAACAAAAATCTACAAACTATTCCGATTTAGTCTTTTCTAAGAAATCTTTAAACTTAAAATGCAACAATGACTATAATATTGAATTTTGATTTTTTCCATTATTTAGGATTTTAAGTAGTTATCATTTGATAGTTTAAAAAGTTTATTACCATTTGATAGTATTTTCAAATTTGTAAGAAATTACTGGTTTTTGAGGAAAAGGCTAAAAAAGATGAAGGTATTGTTCGGTATCAAAACTTCCGGTTAGCACAAACTCACATAACACATTATATTGTTTCACACATATTTCATACAAAACCAAATAGGATCTTAGGTTAATCATTTTTCTTCTAGTCAGTGCATTCAAATCAAACTATTTGTATGCTCGTTGTGACAAATGACTTCCTCCTTTTACGCGAAACAAGTATAAATTAGTTTCGTTGGTGATCACTGATCACATGATATACCTACGCATGTGCAATAACAATGTAGGATAGGTAAACATAAAAAGATAACGCTGAAAGCTTTTGTGACTATTTGTTCAATCAAAATTGTATAGTATTGCACAACATTTTTTTTACTCATAATAGGAAAATTGTATAAACATTTCATACAATAATATATATATATTTACATATATATATATATATATATATATATATATATATATATATATATATAACGAACTGTCATCGACCGGCGCTAGTAGTGCGGAATAGGGAAGATGATCGATCGGAACCTTAATCTTTCGTGAATATAAGTATATTGAGGTCAAGATTAAATTTGTGAGATATAGCCATTTATACACTTCCACATTCACAATGCCATGACTCTTTTGATGGCACCTCAATCACAAAATATTTCACTGCAAGTACCTTAGGGTTTAAGATGTAGTCATTGATGAAAGATATACTCAAGACCTGTCGTGTAATGTTGAAATGAAACTGTTCACATCATTGCCACAATACAAGTATTTTCTGAGTAAATGCAAGTTCCACTTGAAAGTGCGACAACTGCGCTGGATTGTGGATCGGAACTGGCTTTCGCCAGCTTGCTTAACCCGCTCTCACGCATTCGGAAATATATACTAATTGCAGATCGATATAGGTGAGGTCAAGGTGATATAGGTCAAGGAAGTTTTCATTTTTATTCTGCCATAAGCGTGAAGTGTCTTAGTATAGTATATCTTTTGTCTAGCATACAGCGTAGAGTCCAGTGTAGAGTAGTGTAGATTTGAAGTAACCAGAGTGGACTGTGCCAATCAACAGTATGTTCATATCTAATTTGTGTCATGATGCTTTGTCTGTATTTAAATATTGTATTGCTGATTGTACTTTAAATGAACAGTTAAAAGAAAGTGAAGTGTTTTCTTGCAGAAAACGTCCATTACAAAGAAACCTAATATTGTTGCCGACAAAGATGTGCCACATAACATGGGTAAGAAGGATGTCATTCGAGCATCGGACTTCCATTTCCTCATGGTATTGGGCAAAGGAAGCTTTGGAAAGGTAACGCCACAAATTACATCAAAAATAAATTATACAAATATACTAATAAAAAATGAATAAAGAATGAAAATTAGTTCAATTGGGATGTCAAAAAATGTATTGAAATGTTTTATCATTATTATTTTTAGTAGGATAATGCAGTATATGTATATTGTGAGGTGAGCTTATGAAGTATGAAAATCTAGAATGAAAAATATTCTGTGGGCTCACCCCACTTCTATAGACCGTGAACTTCAAACGTTCAAACACCCTACGGGTGAAATGAGAAATTTACTAAAAATGTTCTACTGTTCTGTAACTGGCCAACTAACTCTCCTCAACTAGTAGACCTTCGTTTGATTCGAAGTGGAAATTCCATGAAAAATAAATCTGCATTGCAATTTGCTAAAACGTCGATCTTCTTCTATTTAAGGTTCTGCTTGCTGAGCGCAAGGGGACAGACGAACTCTACGCCATCAAAATCCTGAAGAAAGACATCATAATTCAAGATGACGACGTGGAGTGTACAATGGTGGAGAAGCGAGTACTAGCGTTGTCGAGCAAACCCCCCTTCTTAGTACAACTACACTCATGCTTCCAGACCATGGTATTAAAGAAAAGTAACAATCTAATGTAGCACGGGCATTGCGTAGATTATTTTAGGCGTTGAGAGTTGAATTAGCAGCAAAATCAGAGGTGAAGGTCATAAAATCAAGAGGTAAAAACAGAGGTAAAATCAATGTGTAATGGGTGTGGGACCCCTCAGCTATGCTCTGCTGTGATTCTTGTGAATTTTTCATACATATCAACTCATTTTTATTTGTGAACGTGGAGTAACAAAAATATTACAAATAAAAATAAAAACCAAAATACTGTTGATTAGAAATAATGTATTTCATATTATTAAACTAATTAGTACAATTAGGTAGGCCTACTACTGAAAATGAAAATCAATACTCGTAATTCTGTTAGTATAATTCAATTTCCAAGATTTTATATACGTATAAAATTCAAAAATCAATTTAGAAAATTGAGGTAGATTGAGGTAAGGCAGTATTCTCTGCATCAAAGTATTCCAATATTCCCTTGTACAGTTGTAGTCTGCCCAAATTTGATACTGTCTAGATTGTCTAGTCTAGTTTCTTAGATTGTTTCTTAGACTTGACTGTTTGGGATTTCAGGATCGACTCTATTTCGTCATGGAGTACGTCAACGGGGGAGATCTCATGTTTCAGATACAACAGTGCGGCAAGTTCAAGGAACCAGTTGCAGTGTAAGTACCGTTGTTCACATAATCAACATATTCGTTGTTTTTATGAGGTAATCTCCTTGTTTTAGTCGGATGTATTGTATTTGAGAAAGTTGTAAAATCAGGATTAACGTGAAGGATAGTTGGAACGAGGCTGCAAAGTGAGGTGGCAAAAAGTTAGAATGTTGCAGTTTGAAGTTACGGGAATCTATATAAAGAAAGTTGGGAATACTGTGATTACTTATAAAGTATTTTACTTGTTGTTTGCGTTTTGCAATAAGCTAGAAGGTGATGAGTAAGTTTCGGAAGTTATGTTTGTTTTCTTCGCAAAAACTATCCAGTTCAATAGTCTCTTTCGTCACGTAGTCGTACTCGAAATTCAACAATTTTTTCATACTTCTATATTAGTTACAATACTTTCTCCCAGAATTGGAGTATTTTTTCATCAATTTGATGATATTGATCGATGAATAATAATACATATTCATATCAACAGATTCTACGCTGCCGAGATTGCCATCGGCTTGTTTTACCTCCATCTACATGGAATTGTCTACCGAGACCTGAAGCTGGACAACGTGTTGCTGGACCAAGACGGCCATATTAAGATTGCTGACTTTGGAATGTGTAAAGAAGGAATACTGGGCGAGAAAGTAACTAAAACGTTCTGCGGGACGCCGGATTACATAGCGCCAGAGATCATCTTGTACCAGCCGTACGGCAAGTCTGTGGACTGGTGGGCTTACGGGGTACTACTTTACGAGATGTTGGTCGGACAACCACCTTTCGACGGAGAAGATGAAGAGGAGCTATTTGCAGCTATCACAGACCATAATGTGTCATATCCTAAGAGCCTTTCTAAGGAGGCAAAAGAATCTTGCAAAGGAGTAAGTTGGTGTACAATGAAATGTAATTTATCATTTCTTTCATTTTGAAATGAGGGAAAACATTGTAGGCCTAATGAGAAGAACTTGTGGCTTCATCTTATCTAAGTGTTCTTATGGTATTGGTACTTAGGTTTGGTCCTCAGTGGTCTGTGAGTAAATTGAGTGCACAAGCAATCACTTCTAGGAATTTATTTATTTAAAATTAAAACTTGGAAAGTGTGACTTCATAATTATGAATGTATAAATTGTGTGTAACTCAGCTTGCTATAATGTACTAAATACTGAATATTATACAAAATGAAGACGAGAATTACTTGTCATGATTTTAGTATCTAATAAAACAAACTTTGTTGACATTTACATCGGCAATATTTTGGAGTCTCCGTCTTCAAAGTAGCGTGAACACAGAGGTGATGTACATTCGAAATATCACTTCAGTTGATTCATTCTGCATTTTTTTCACGTTCACCAGTGTATATATTTAAAGACGTTTGCTCTATATAGTACTATACTTGTGATGTTATAAAAATGTGAGATATTAACGTAAGTTATTCGAATTCTGACGTATACTTCACGCACACATTCAAATTATAGAGGAAGAAGTTTAAAAAAATTACAAGACTCAGATCTCTCCTATTCGTCCAAAAACCCCAATAGATAATCGTTATTTTTTTCATTCAGACTTTTAAATAAAGTACCTTATATAGCACCACCAAACAATATATAAACTAGCGTTGTTTTGTATGCTTGAGCTTGTACATATAACTCTATGAAGTGAATCCACTTTTGCAGTGTGTCATTTACCTGATATTTCAACTTTTTCTGTTGTTTTTGACAGTTCCTGACCAAGAATCCCACTAAACGTCTTGGCTGCGGCGTACGTGGTGAAGAAGATGTCCGGGGTCATGCTTTCTTCCGGCGAATCGACTGGGAGAAGATAGAGAACCGAGAAGTGCAGCCACCCTTTAAGCCAAAGATTGTAAGTATTGATTTAAATATTTCTGTAACAGATATGAGTGTAACAAATTGAATTTATACATAACTCACTAGAGCCAAGGAGATAGAGTATGCCAGAAACATGAACAGATTATGGAGTTAAACATAAGAACATAGAATGGAAAATCTAATTTTTTACGATACGTACTCGAAATGAACGCTTTTGTAATTTTTCCATATTCGTCTAAACAAAGTTTAATAAAAACTTTTGATAACTGTTCTATTTTAGATTAAATATATAAGAGGTGTATATTATCTTCTCTAGTAAAAAGGGGACTGTGTGTCTACTGTGAATTTCCATCAACTTAATTTTATTCACTATAAACTTGATTCCCCTTTTGTTTACAAAACATACACAATTTTGGAAAATAAGAATATATTTCATGTCTGCTATCTCAAATCACTAGCACATAGGTGTTTTGCATCTTCATCTATCTTGAATTCTAGTAAAATGAACTAATACAATGAATCCACCTTTGAACTCGCTATAACGAAAGAAAATAATGTATAATTCTTCCTTCTCAGAAACATCGTAAGGACGTCAGCAACTTCGACAAACAATTCACATCTGAGAAGACGGATCTAACACCTACTGACAAGTTATTCATGATGAACCTCGATCAAACCGAGTTCATGGGTTTCTCTTTCCTCAATCCCGAGTATGTGCAACACTTGTAAGCATAGTCACATGTGTAAAATACTCAACTCTACCTGATAGGGACTGTTATCAGTCCAATCACAACGCGCAGTTGTGGACGTTCGATCTATGATGATATCCCTGGCATAGCCATCAACGTTATTTCCAAGCGAATACGAAATGAAGGCAGTGATATCCATTCCATGCATAGAGATCGTAAAGCCAAGCAGTCATTAGACCTTGATAATTTATGGTTGATGAAAATGTAAATGAGTTTTGAAATGATATTCAATCAAATTTCCAAATAAGTTTACCGTAGTTCACTCATTCAATATTATTACAACCCTCGATAGAAGTTAAGTGGGAGGATAATATCTCTGAATTCTTTTTCAAACATTAAAACTGAATTATATGTCTCAATCATCCTCACAATGACAGTGAATGAGTCCAGTTCTGATATTAACATTTAATATTGAAATTATATGCTTGCATGTGGTTGTGTAGATGATATCTAGGCCTATGGTATGTAAGAGATAGAGTGGCTGTAGCTATGCATGCGTTCTTAATAAGCCTACGAGGTACCGATCATCACGTATAAGCTTATTTCATATGTAGGATAGAATTATCAAATCATAAAAGTTTTGTCTCAACCGGGGTTTGAACACCAGGACCTCTCATTTGCCGGATGAATTACTAATAGAAAATTCTAGCCGGCATCGGAAGTGATCAGTGCGTTGTAACTACGGTACTGTTATATCATCATATATGTTTGCACTTGATCCACCGCAAAACACACTACGACACTGCATTGAAGCAGGCTATTCTTCTCAGCCTCAGTTTAATGTGTCTCATTGTATATTCCATTATGACCGTTTTCTAAGCCTTGATAATATTGTTCTCGAGTTGTGATTACAATAAAACCCTAATAATAATTCGTGTTGCATTTACAATAGTTTTCCCTGTCTGTACGTGTAGATTTTTCATTCATGAATATTCTTTCCGTGTACTTGCGTAATATGTACGAATGAGTATCAGTCTGCCTTTTTTGAGAATGGTCTCAGTATTATTATAAATGCGTTCATTTTACCACAGTGGCACCTCGTAATACCTTCGCCGACTATTTCCATCGGCCAGTACATTTAATAATGATAACCAGTAATAACTATTAGTAAGAAATAATTATTCTTAAATGTAGAAAACACCACAATTACACAGATATTAATTATTAATGTTATGCTACATTTGTAGATAAATAAAAGTACGTTAGGCATTAGATTGTTCAATAATATTCGTTCGTGATTCATTGAAGTTATTACGTAATTAATTCTTAAGAAATCTGTATAATATCAACCAATCAAGTAAAAATTATTTATTATAATATAGTGAATGTTATTAGTTAATTAGAAATATCTCTACTTGTTAATGCTACGTTTCACTATCAACTTTTGTAAAAATAATGACTTCCTATTTATTATATTATACTGTATACATAATAATATATTATATATAAATATTCTCAAATGGCCTAAACATCTGTACATAGTTTGTATCTATTGATAGTGAACTTTTTTCATCTCTTTTTTCAACTATCGTTCTTTCTCTTGAAGATGTTTTGTGCGGCGTTCTAATTCTAATGTACAGTATATGTAGTCACAGACAAGTATTTATTAATTCCTGTATGATTATGTAGAAATAATTCACATGCAGAGATGAACAGAGTCTAGTATTAAAGAATGGAGATGTACAAATCGAATCAATTGATCTAACTCGGATAAGAAAATAACCCCTCAATATATTATACTATGCCACATGATATATTTTAAAATTATTATGAAGACTATTTATTATGGTCAAATATTAGTTTCTTTTGGGATAGATCAGAATGCTCCGACTAAGGTGTAAAATGTGTCAACATCATGAATTATAATAGAGATATATACTGCAATATACATAGTTTGGCAGTTATTTCACCCTTTGCACTCTATCTATGATACGATGAGTGCTTGGGATAACCAAGTATTCATTGTGAATTGCAGTATACCACTCAACACCAAGTAGTTATGATATATTTATTATTTCTCGTTTTCTAGTATTAAGAAACAGGATGTAATTGTAATAAATTGACTAACAGATCATCTGTACAAATTTTAACATTTTATTTGGGACCAAAGTAAAAAAATTAAAGTAGGCCCACTTGAGGACGTTGCCAACTAATATATTAGGCTTGGATGATTATTTTAATTAACTATTCAATTATTGTAGCTCCCCAAGAGTAAAATTATATCACTATCATACGGTATTGACTATAATCGAGTAATATAATGTGTACCGGATATAAAATAGTATACAATAATCGATATAACTGGTAAAATATGTGTAGAAGACATTTGAAGTAATTAAATTAATGTTCACAAAGATTTGTTAGTGACAACTTTGAAATTTAGAAATAATACCATCTTCTTCCTCTCCATGAATAAATGTATGGACTTTTTTGACACCACTATCCTTAGTACTATAAACATTTAGCGGGCAGTTATATCTTGCAGTTACTCCATGTAGTGGCATTTTGTTGCATTGACTTCACAAGAAAATAATTGAAATCTTGATAATAATATTGTGATAGTCTTATATAAATATATATTTTCCCTATGTTCTGCTGCTTTTTACGTATTGTTATCAAATCCTAATATGGTAATCATCAGATGTAGGAAAAATATGTAAAGCATAGCACGAAATATGTTTATTTTACCTTTATTTTGATTATTTTTAATCATTATCGTTATTATTAATTTTTCAACCATTTTGTTGTCCATGCAATGATAGAAAATGTTCCCAAATAATTATTTGGTTGATATAAATGGCCAATAAAGCATGAAATATTAAATTATTTCGATTTAATTTTGTATAATATTAATATTAAAATGATGTGTGATTTTAGCAAAAGTTCAGCATTAGTGGTTATGGTATTAAACCATATCCTGTACCATCCTGTCATCCCATTGTGCATGTACATCTTTACTTTTGCATGTAGAATTTAGATGGGTGTGTGGATGGTTGCAGAAAAATTGCTGTGCAATTAATCTCATATAACCCTTACCAACAAGTAAGGTACCAACATAATCACTTCTTGATCATGTAGGCCTATCTATTTTTCAAATATGTGTAATATGCGGTTACTAAAATGACTGTTTGAGTATGTTCTGTTGCAAAG
The DNA here is from genome assembly GCA_907164805.1 of Brachyptera putata. Classification (NCBI taxonomy): domain Eukaryota; kingdom Metazoa; phylum Arthropoda; class Insecta; order Plecoptera; family Taeniopterygidae; genus Brachyptera; species Brachyptera putata. Next base: position 11,323,214 of record OU015465.1, read on the forward strand.
GCCGTAATATGTTACTGATTTTAAAAATATCAATATTAGAGTTACCCGTAATTTAAAACAAAAATCATGAAAGGAAAATTAGAGATAAATGTTTCAATGTAAATTTCAATATCATGAAATATACATTCGTGGACCCGAGTTTAAATTGTTTTTTGTGAAAGTAGCTACAAATCTAAACATCCAACAATCTGATCTTCCATTGCATCTTTAGGGGCGGGATGTTGTAACGAATTTGATATTAATATAATTTCTGTCTAAAAAAAAACATCCATCAAACAGTCAGGAAGATAAGTGAGAATAAGATATTTCATTCAACCAAAAATTCACGAATTGTGATTTGGCCTATAACCGAATCGGTAACTCTAACATTGATATCTATTGCTTATTATTAAAAGATTTTGAGAACATTCCATGGAGTGTTCTATGAATGCGCCTTGCATCTTATTTGTGTCTGCATTTCGTAACTAGTTGTATATCTATCAGAATTAGCCATTGCATACCTATTTGCCTTACAATACAGTATACAGAATTGCTACCTTTCATCAATTCACAGAATTAAAATATTACTATGTAATATTAACTCTTTTTAAACTTTTTCTTTTACTTGATGACAATTATTATTGGGTTACTGCTGTACGTTTGGTGCATTTTTGTAGATCATTACAGTGGGTTGTTAAACCCAATATAAACTGATATAGTAGTTAATTATATGTTCGTCTACTGGACTGGTATGAATAATTTGATAATGAAATTCACTAAATCAATAATGTAATTCATTTCTTGGTTGTACTTCACTTTGACATTCCACTCAGGTTGGCAATTTTCTCATTTTACCACACATTTAAATTTACATTATATATTTTTTATCTATTTCAATATCATTTACAATCAGCATAAATTGTATGCCTATTAGTTTTGTCATAAAGAACCTGAAAAAAGTGTAAGAAAGGTAGCAATTTCTGTGAAAAATATATAAAATGTATTATTGCTTCTAAGAATTATTGCTGTTATGTTATTTTTATCTTATTCTTGTTGTTATTATTATTCTAGTTATAAAATGTTTGATGATCGAGCAAAACTGGAACATTTTGTAGATTCATCATAGTTAAGACCATTTAATTCAAAGCATAATTTTAACTAACAAATTAATATTTCTAACAGTTAACATAAAATATATGTAAAAATAATGTTATTTATCACTCCTGGTTGTTCCCTGTAAAAGCATTCTCTTTATTAAGTCTATAAGTCAGATGTATAAGATTGAGATTGTATTTCAAAAGGACTTTAATAAAATTCTGTTCTTATTCTAATGAAATATGTGTTGATCCATTCAATCCCAAATTAGTTAGCCTAAATCAAATTAATTTCCGTTTTGAACATGTATAATAATTGTTTGCATACAGAAATTCGAAAAATTGTTCAGAAGAAGTTTGTATGCTTGGATTAGATACGACAGTATCGATGTAGACAACAGCGATTCAGAGCTGTTGAACCACCTATATTATTGAAAACCAAAAATGTGTATTACCTTGGTTCGAATTACACTTCTTTTTATAAAAGTTGCGTATCCATATAGCTACAATCCGAGGCATTATTAACGAATATTTTACTTGAAAAGTATAATATGATTGGTACCGGTAATATCAAAATCTACCTCAAACATATTATCTTGGTCCCTGACTTCATTATCGGTAATCAGGATAATAATAAAATGTATTATTTTATTATTTTTATTTATATATACATTTTTTTCTAGAACTAAAGTAAGTTATGTGATATTTATAGGAACTCACATAGGGCCTATGCAATGGCTTATATTAGGCCTATATTCGATATATAAGAAAGCTGATTGTATACAAATATGAAGAAAGCTTGAAATTTCTCCATCGGGAATTTCTTTAGATAACTTTTATGGTATAATGCTGTAATACAAAATGGTATAATACAAAATGCTGATTTCTTGAGGTTTTTGCATGCCTCATTTTCAATGCTGCTTGTTGGTTCTATAAAGCAGAGAGGACAAATTTACCAAGTCATGAAAGTTATTATTGTGTAGGTCTTCATCGAAATAATTTTAAAGCGTTTGTGTGAATTTGGGCACAAAATAGAATGTATGGACTTTTTATAGTGGCGTTATCTACAGGAAATCCTCCTCAAACTTACTGAACAAGATCTAATCCTACATAAGGAACAGCTGAAAGTATATTTTTCTCCAGTTTATAGTTTGAAGTATTCATTCAAGTTTTTACTATAACGTACATTACACACAAAAAAACGTAAGCACGGGGTTGAACTTGGCGTTCTTACAAGAAACAGTCGATGGTCTATAGGTAGATTGAGCTAGATTTTGAACTAGATGTTTACACATCGAAACGTAATCAAATATGTATGCTTAGAGCAGGATCTTGGAGCACCAGCAGACCACGAGATCAACGTGTTGTCAAACTGGTTCATCGAGTTGAGGAAGGTGGAAACGCAATTTTAATAAAAATTCCGAGGTCTTCCAGTTCGCAACAATATATAACTTATCCTTTATAACACAACTATAACTATATATAGAATGCAACAAATAACGTATTAATTATAATTAGACGAGCTTCAGCGAGGATTCAATTTGACATAGGCCTACTGAAAAAATTGGTGTTCGTTTTTATGTTTTTTTTTATGTTTTTTTTTCCGGTTCTCCACAGGTCAAACGGCTACAGCTATCAACTTCAAACTTTATTTCATTATGGTTTCTCATCTAACTTAGATCGGTATAGTTTTGTGGCATTATCGGGGGGTAACTTTTTTTTTTATGAATTTTAGAAATTTCAAAAATACTCCTTAAAATAACATGGCGGAAACAAAAGAAAATATTTTCATTTTCCAAAAAGATGGAATTTTGCTTGAAGCTGAATTACATCTTGATACACAGTTCTAAACATTTTCAGCTCGATCGAGTCAGCCATTTTGAAGAAAAAACATAAAATGTGCTAAATTGGTAGCACTCGAAGCAGTTTTTACCTATACTATCACTATTCGCTCGTCTAACAACGCATATATGGCGTTTTCCTAGTATATATGAATGATGTTTACAAAAACCCATGTTTTAAGCGGAGTTGAACCCACGCCCGACTTGAATTCAGGTCTAAAGCAAAGTAACTTAGCTGACTGATCAGAGCCTGTAAATAATTGCTAGTTGTTGGTGGCCTGAAGTAAAAAATTATTCAACAACTATTTTTTCCATTTTCCAAAACCAGTGTAATTGGATAAAAAGTTCACATCTCCAAGATGATTTTATGCCCTTTAATTATTATGACATTTTATTTTTGTGAATTCAATACATTTTGAGATACGGTACGTCAATGAATTTCATCACATTCTCTTCATTCATTGGCGTATCATCTTAAAACCGATTGAATTCACTGAATTAGAATGTCATATTAATTAGAGAGCATAAAATCGTCTTGGAAATGTGATTGCTTTTCATTCAATTACACTGGTTTTTGAACATGAAAAAATTAATGAAGGTGAATTTCTCTATTTTCATAAGCACAGTGCATTTTCATAAGCACATCATTCTTTAAAAAGTAACACTTTTTCTCTTTCCATCTTGATTATAGGCTACTGTAGACAGCAAGTCACAACGGCAATAGTCCATGACGTTTTAAGCATAAAGGTCTGATTTTTAACAAGTTCAATTAAAGGTTGTAACGAAAATTACAAGTGACGAATTAATATTGATTATCAGTGAAATACACAAATTAATGTAATACGTCTTGGTTTTAATTAGGCTTAAACCTCCCAAGCCTGATCTACCGTGCCTTCTGAAGGTTGCTAGGCAAGGTCGCGGCCGTGGTGGTTCTGCTTCATATGTCGAGTAGCACAGGGGAACAGAAAGGTACGGGGTTCGTCTTCTGATTCATAATCCATGTCTTGAAAGCTATACAAGCCACATATTGTTATTGTGAGTGTATTTATTTATATTAGGTTCACGGACGCCCTGTACTAATAACTAGGTCTATTATAGACTATTGCCGTCGGTGAATGTGAATGAGATGAAGGGACGATGAGATTAAAGATTATTTTATTAGGTGTGTTGGACGGCGGGAAGGAACGATATCAACTTCAACGACAGCAGGAAACCACGAAAACCTTGTCAGGATAGTCGACCATGGCGAGAATCGAACCCCGGTCTACTGAATGACGAAGAATTTTTTTATAGCCCTATAAATATATTAGTTAAGTGATGCTTACGATAGACAGGGCCACCACTTTTATTGAAAGTGTTCAAATTATTATTATTTTTCAACTTCAATATCTCGTAATTTAGCACAAGGAAATTATATTTTTGTGTTACTATTAGACTACTTTATGAAACTAAATTGTCAATATATATATCAAAATCTAAGAAATTATAGAGCAGGTCCCGTAAACCGTAGCCGCCTCTTTTTGTGTATTTAATTTTGTTCTTTGTTACCTGTTAGCTATTACTATTGTGTATTAAACTATTGTGTCGCGTACTATTGTGTATTTTCTATTCAACTACAGAAAACTTTGCTAGAATTAGGACTGAGTGGAAACACATAACTTGCACTCGGTAAAATATTTTCCTTGTTAATCTAATCCTATTGAAAATTTTAATCGCACGTATTTTGTAGAATTGTAAATTTGTAATTTAAGTATGGTTGCGGTCACATAGAGTGATCGATCAGGCTATAGTATTACCATCAATATTAGAATTATTATTCTACGTTTTTAAATTGTTTTAATTGTTTGCTTAACGACCCCACCAACAGCTAGGTTATACGGGGGTACAAATGAGCAGGTGATTATGATACTATGAAGTGAAAGGACGTTTACAAAAACCCATGCCTTATGCCGGACTCGAACCCACGCCCAACGGTGACTTCAGTTTCTGAAGCGTGCCTCAGCTGACTGAGCTACCGAGAGCGGCCTTAACTCTACGCTCTACTAGCCCAACTAGAGACCAAAATCCAATCTTGTCTGTAGTACGAAAATATAATGATCTAGTTAAAAGAATGCTTATTCTTATTAGAGGCCCAACCAGTTTAGACAAAGCATATAACTAAATGTAGATCGAAGCCCGCAGGCCACGGTTTTAAACTCACTGCCCATGCAACATAGTTAACCATTAGCCCTTCTCTATACTATTATTATCTATTATTTATAAAATTGAAATAAATGAATAACATTATACAATTACGCTACACATAATACCAATACAATCAGTAATTAATTCGATTATGCATTGACACGTTTCTCCTTAGAATAAACGGCGTGGTGGGGATGATGCTTGACACAATGCACGCGAGAGTAGGGGTACCACTGCCTCGGTTAGCTAAATTACTGGCAGCTAGTGTCCGTAAGCTCAGAACAACAAACCATGGTGAAAGACGCGACGATCACCACTATCACCACGACGTCGCCGACGCTGGAAGATGTCGAGACGCACGTGGAACCGAGTAAAGCGCCTCGCCCAGGTATTTATATTTATGACATTCTAATCAATTTAATGAATTAGTCAATTCGAGTTGACAAACAGCCCAGTGGAATAAAAAGCACGATAGTATTTTTTCGTATCAAATTCATAAGCAGTGAACAGTGATATATAATAATATAATGATATTATTCACATAGACTTATAGGCATATTTATTATATTTCTACAGTAAAATCAAGTTGTCTGTGGATTCTGAATATCGTATGAGAAAACACTAGTACACGAGAAATAAGTGGAGAGCGGAAATGGTGTGCAATAATTGTTATACATTATTGAATTCTATCGGAATTCTATAGTTCAATTAATCTGTCAAATGAAGGTCAACACCAGCATTCCCTAAAATATTTCAATCAGGAATGTTAATTCTTTAGCATGTTCTTAGCCTTGCTTGTTATGTTATAATCTCATAATATAAATTATTTATATAAATATAAATATATATATATATATATATATATATATATATTTTTTTTTTTTTATATTTATTGTCACTTTTCGGAAATTTGCCCTTCTTCAAAAGAACTGGAGGCTCAAAAAAGAGCCACGTCCAGTTGTTTCAAGGAAGGGCAAATTTCCGAAAAGTGACATTTTATCATCTTCCTCCGGCCCTCAAAGTCTACGCTATATATATATATATATATATATATATATATATATATATATATATATATATATATATATATACATACATACATATAAATATTAATTGATAGGTAATAATACGTATGGTAGGTTGTCTTATACACAACTATCAATGAGTGCAGTTACTTCATTGACTTTGTTGACATTCACAGTCGATAAACTTCAAATCACTCGAGTCATAACATGAGAGCCTATAGTCTTGAAATAAAACGGTACTCACATCAACTGCGATAATGATAATGAATATAAGCACGAAAACGCGTTATTTGTCATTATACAGTAATACAAAAATATCAGATACACGTCAATAGAAATACATCGTGAAACTAAAATCAAATAAGCTGTTCAAATTTAAGACTGTAAAAAATGGGTCATGCACATTCTCTTCATACATTCTTCAAGTTATCGTGTGTGTTTTTTAAATCAAGTTTTGGAATAACTCCGTTTGCAATCTGATTGATCGAAGTGATTGTTTATTGACATTGTTCGATTAGACGAAGTTGTTTATTAGAAGATTTAAAACTGATCGAATCAACTGATTTGTCTCCAACTGACAGTGATCCATTCTGTTGTTAACAGTTATTTACTCATACTTATACTGTAACAAGGCTATCAACTGTACTAGAGTGGGTATTACCGGTGGCTATAGAGATTAAACAGTTCATATTGCAATTATATACCATATTATGTTGATATGTTAGGCTCATTATATTGTGATACCGGCACAAGTACCTCAGTGATAACGCGCTGCTCCATGACCCAGGAGATGAGGGCATATCAGATCTCGGTTCGATGCCCGCCCCCGTCCATCTTTATCTTTTCATCTTTTGTCTTTATATTCGTGGTTTCTCACTGTAGCCTAGCAATAAGCCGGGATGGTTCCTACTATATAGGTCACGACTGCATTCTTCCCACTATCCTCCCATTATTTACGTCGACCTCATGCCATCGTCCTATCATCTCATTAATCATTTATCCGACGCCAATAGATCTTAGTTATCATTACAGTGCGTCGTTCACACATTATACAAAATATATTGTGCTATATAAATGATAAAATGACCTAGATGTCAACGCGCCCCTAAAACCTAACATTATTGTTGCGATATTCGCAACTATAAAAAATGTATGTATAGATATAGACGAGTACAGATTATAATAATATAAAAATAGTAAAGAAGAACATTTTGATATTTTCACAAGTATTTTCAGTGTATCGCATAATTTTAAATTGATACGTTGACGACTTCTCAATTTCAATATTTAAATTGGTGGATTTATTAAATAAAGTGTGTTAATATTGTATACACCCATAGCAGGCATATTAGTTTGTAATATGCATAACTAAGATTTTCTGGCATAACTGAGATAATGGGTAGATGAGATGAAAAGTTGTTTGGGCAGTGGAACAGGAAACGGTCGTGGATGGTTTGATATTAAAGAACCATGCCGTCGTTCCAACTGCAGAAGGAAACCACAAAAAACTGCAAGGATGGTCCATGACCAGAATCGAACCCGTCTCCTGAATCCCAACACTGAATAAAAAATAAGTATAATATAATACTTGTTGATTATCTGCTTTACATGGTGCTGATACATCTCTCATCATTCCACGCTGATGATTTAATATTGAAGACCAAGACTATTGCTGTAATCAAATGTAGCATGCTTGGTGGTCATTCATGAACGTGATTGAGATATGAAAGCGCGAAACACTCGCGCGATGTTGATGTGCAATGCGGGAGACTGTCGATTGGAACCGTCAACTCTCATAGATACAAGTATTACAATGCGATTTGTAAAACAATGGATGGGATATGACACGTTTAGGGGCCTATGTTATTGTTTACCTAATATGGCACAGTTGACATTCAATGTATGTATGACCTTCTTATGCAGTTACCCATGCATACGACCTGTCAAACTGTAGAGCACTTACGGAGGATGCGGTTAGAGTTAATCACACTCGAATTAGGCATGTTGAGCTAAAAGTTGAGCTAAAAGCTGAAAATGTATGTTTTATTGTGCTAGGAAAGGTGTTTCATACATTATCGGTAAATAGACTATTCAAAAAAAAAAATCAAGAGAAATAAGCCAATCTACCTGCAATTTTTCTGGAAAATGTTATTTTTCAGAATCGGTCCAGTACTTCTTTCGAAAAATGATATTAAATGAAAATGATTTGAAAATTTTCACAAGAATAGATTTAGGTGAATATTTGAATCCGGTTAAAATGGAATTTTCACAGACTGCTCAATTGTTCTAAACTTCTTTCACATCACGTTTCTACAAAGTTTGAAGGAAATTCATTCCATCCATTTTTTTAAACATGAAATGAGTGCATCATGTTCTACAACTGATAAGAACTGGTCAATAAGTTGTGATTTATAATAACAGACATGTCTAGATGTATCAGTTTCAAAATCAATGTGTGTGTGTGTATAACTTTCGAGAACACTACTTTATAAACATCCCGCTCATCTCACAACGCCAATTATGCGTTTTCCTATAACTTATACCGACCAAGTTAACACCTGATATTTCGCTAAATCCACTCTGATGCACTTTCTTTGTTTTCTGCACTGGCAATTAGTTATATCAACTCTGTGGGATCTTCATTGATTGATTGGCGACGTTTCATTGTTTTATAATCGTCTAATTCAGGTTTAATGGGATGAGTGGATTGTTGTGTAGATCGTCGATAACGTCATATATTCACTACACACTCATATATTCGATCATAATCAGGTCATGTATAAACAAATCACAAACTAATAGATAATAAGATAACAAATCAATAACAATGCACCATTGACATTCGAAATTGGGTGTATTGATCAATCGATTATGATGTGTCATCTATATTTGTTTTCAAGAGCTGGTTGTATACGAACCTAGATACGAACGGATGATTAGTGAATTGTGAAAATTTTTGAATTAACTTGTTTTCATCCTTGGTTATACGTATTGAAATAAGTAAATACTGGTTATAATCGAAAATATTTTCGTACCTTATTAAGAATTGATGCATTAATTTAATCAACAGTTAACTGAAGAATACAATAATAGGCACGCTGATGGACAAATTTGAGTGGTAAATCTTGAATTTTCAGTTTCTTGCATAGTTGGAAATTTTGGCTCATGTATTTATATAATTATATCTATTGAGCATTATTGACATTAAATAAAAACTAGAAAAAAATATAATAATAAAAAATGAGTTTGGAAAACATAAATAAGATCCGTGTTTCTTCTCCCACATTTATATTGACATAAATATATAGAAAGGCTGATCTTTTTAATGATCTTTCACAATGACTATTATTTCATAAATATCTCGATATTGGATCTGTTCAAGAAGTATGAAATGCACATTTACCGTTGTATTCATTTTATATTGTTTCATTTAATCTTCTTTATATCTTCAGTAACACAATTTATTATCAGATAGATCTGGTTATATATCATAAATATGTACAACAAAGTTGGACTGTGGAGCGCAGACATAAAAACTATAAACCTGAACGTAATCTTTTCTCTGATTTTTGTCAAATTAATTACATTATTGATCGTTACTACATACACTTGTTTTCAAAAAAAATGTTCATTTCCGAAATTAAATTAAAATTAAATCTGATCCAATGCATATTTTCTCGCTGATTTTTTCATAGATCGTCTACACTCGGTCATATAAATGGGTTTTCAGAAATGTCATTCTAAACATAAATAAAGTCCACGCATATTTTAACGCAAATCTTTTCATACACTGTAGGTGGACTGTGCGTGCATATACGTTGCCTGCTTGTTTCAGTGCGTATAATACAATGGGAGTAAATTCTATTCGGATGCATTTTAATGTGGCTGGACGTATCAACTTTACCACTTTGTGACCACAAGTGGACAAGGTTTCATTTTGTACTTTGAGAAATAAGAATTAAGAACATCATATAATTTCAATTATTCGAGAAATAATTTAAATTGTAAATCATTGAATTTTCTCCAGCTGTAATTTCGCTTCCAACTATTTTCAATTTTACCGAAGTTTTTTATAATTAGAGAAAGCAACCTTGTCGGCGGCTTACCTTAATCTTCGAGCCACATCCCTCCACATCACAAGTGTATTCATTTGTATTGAATTTGAAGTGTTCACGAATAAAATTCACTTTTGGTCTTCCCATTGTTTCAAATTGATAAATACAAGTTGGAGTAATTATAAAATTATTTACATCTTCTTTATCTTATTTACACATCATTATTCACAGTGATCAACACATTTTCATAGACAAAATAGGATTTACAAACTACAAATTCACTGACAGAATGAAAGCAAAGACCTATATAAAGAGAGATAACGAGCAGAATAAAAGCACTCGAAGATGTAATGTCTAATATCTGCTAATGTGTTTCAAACTTATGTTTTTATTCACCCCCTCGAGTGCAACAATCACATGCGAACAGCATGAGAAAAGAACCACAACTGAAGACACATCAGTTTAGTAAACAGTGCGGCTACCGAGACTCAAATCTGTAGTTACAATCAAGCAGCAAGTACCAACCCTTCCCGTATTTTGTGAGGTATGACATTATTCATGTTTTCCACGAAATTTAACCAAAAGTCAAATCAAATATAATGGTATTGTATTGGTATTGCAGTCCGCCGTACAGGAATACGAGTTGAAACACAAAAAGTCGTAGGTCGAGAATGTATTCGTTTGGTGAAAAGATAATCTCTCCATTATGAATCTTGTATGGAATTACCAGCATTCAATAACCTCACAGATGCACTTAAATTAGACACGTGTTCGAGAGCGGTATTACGGACAGGTTTAGTGTTGGCGAAGTTCTTTTGAAACCATCCCTGTTCCACCATACTCATCACACGTCGCAACCGCTCGGCGGTTTTGAGCTCACCCCGTAATGTCAAGTTTTACTACCAGATTTATCTACATATAATAACAGAGAATAGAATCACTCATTGAATAATCTAACCGAGTAGAGTAAAAAATTCTGATAAAAAAATTATATTAATTCCAATTTCGATTTTACTTCGGACAATCTCAGAATAATAATTTCGATTTCGATTCCAGTTCTCATGGAAGTAGATTAAAAATTTTAATTTCGATTCCACTTCCACAAAAATATCAATTAATTTCGATTTCGATTTCGAGTTCACTTCGAGTCCCTGAATAGATACGGAATTACAAAATATTGAATAATTATGTTTTTTATTAATCATGTTGGGTTATGTCTACATTATACTTCGAAAGAAATCATGTGCCAGATTGCGTTTTAGTTTCAATTAATTTTCAGCGTCTTGTAGCATGACTTTTCCTATATTTTAACATAGACCCATAGTAATTATCTTTCCTGAAAATATACTTGTATACGAAGGAGGGGGGGGGGGGGATGAAGCATAGTCAAGGGTTTACATAAACGATATTATATAACAAATATAAGTAACTTATGGGGAGGAGGGGGGTTTGTAATAATCTTCATACTCCGCAATGATGGCACCACAAAGATAAAAAATTCACTCTGCCAGTGCTTGGTCCTTTACCATCGTCTATTTATGTACTTTTCAACTTCTGAGCTTGTGTACTCATGTGTATTGCTGAACCTGGAAGCATTATCTAACAAAATCCTCCATTCCTCCAGACTCGTATTTTTTACGTGAATTTATCAATATATTAGCTGTCAGTAGGCCCTATTATAATTTGTTCTCTCTTCTAGCCAGTATGCTGGGGGTACGGCATCTTCAGACTTTCATGTTATTCTTATGCCTGACAGTAGCATATTCTCTTCGAGTCAACTTATCAGTAGCCATTGTTGCTATGGTTCATAAAGAAAACCCAGACTCAACTGCTCCTGTAAGTTACTCGAAAAATGAAAATCTCCAAGACCCCAAAAAGTTATCAATATCAATCAAATGAATGGTCTTCAATTTTTGGTGTATAACTCCTCCATTATTTGAATCCATTGTACTTGCAATTTGTATCTCAGGTATACATTTTAAATCTTTCGAATTTATATATATTTATGGTATCTTGTAAAATTCATACTTTATCACATCTATATGTATAATATATTGTTTCAATATAATTATTCCTTTCAATTTATACTAATTGTGCTGTACTATATTTGTTATCTATGTTATTGATTAGCTTGAGCATAACTTAATTTAATTTAATCATTTATAATATTTCATTTTGAACTGACCATGGTCACATATATTGTAAATGTAATTGTTTTATGATGTTTGAACAATATTATTTCCCTTATTATATTCTAGTATATTTATTCCACAGTCACGCACTTTCAAGGCTTTTTGAACATCAAGTCACTCCCATTAATAACTTTGTATTTCCTACTTACCTTTTGTTCAACAAAAATAATATTCTCAATACAGTCAGGGATTTCAAAATCTCCAATAATGAATCGTATAGGTATTATATATTGATTTAGATAAATGTTATAATTATATCAATTTGTCAATATGCCAGACACTCATTGTTGCTCATTGTTGTCTACAGGAATATCCATGGGATGATTCCGTCAAATCAACAATTCTTAGCTCTTTCTTTTGGGGCTACGTGCTGACGCAAGTTCCAGCCGGCCAATTGGCTCAAAGGTTCGGACCGAAGATACTGTTGCTTGTTTCCTTGACTGTTGCTTCAACATTCACAATCCTCACGCCAGCGTTTGCAGCGTGGGGTGGTTGGCCTCTCGTTTGTGCGACGCGGGTCATACAGGGTCTCAGTCAGGTATGTCGACTTTCTTATTCTCTTTCTTATTGAGATAGGCAACACTAGTTATTTTATTTGTAAACACTAACAATAATAGAATGTTTCACAAAAAAAATCAAAAATCATTGAATTTCATATTATTTTATATGAATTCAATATTAAAAGTTTTTGTGGTCCGTCTTATTGAGATATGCAAAACTAGTCAATTTATTTGTAAACATTAGTAGAATGTTTCACAGAAAAAAAGAAAAAATTCATTCACTTTTGAATTATTTTATACGAATTCAATATAATAAGTTTTTTCTTAGATAAACTGTTAATTGATGCACACTTGGGTAAATATTTTCATTTATAAACTCGATAGTACCGGCACTGCACCTAGCTTAAGTTGACTGCGCAGAGTACAAAATGCATGTAATACTAGAAAGAGTTCTTGCTAAATATCACTTGAATTTGATTAATTACTGAATTTAAACTTGCGATATTACCATGATGATGAATAATATAAAAATGAAAAACAAGTTGTATTTATACCTGACAGAATATATTCTGAAGATTGTTCAAGTTATTATACCATCAAACATTTCTGAAAATGTATCTGAAATGTCTGTAAATTAACTGGCGTGTTTCTATTCATTTACAGGGTTTCATTTTTCCGTCTGTCCACACACTTTTGGCAAGGTGGGCCCCTGTCGAGGAACGAGGCAGACTTGCTACATATTCATACAATGGTATGTAATTTGGTGACATACAAACTTACAAATTTGTAACCAGTAAAATTACAATCACATTCTTTTATTCCACTCTCTACCCTGCACAGATTGAACAGTCTGTGATTTAGATGTATGATATTATAAAATATAAAACGTGATATAAAATGAATAACGCCATTATTATATAAGTATAACCTAATAATGAACAGTGCTGGTTTTAATTCATTTTTTTCATACCGGTAATACAAAATTGGTAAACGCCCAAGATATTTTCAATGAGATTGTTGGCTGATATAGTAAATGTAATTGAAGTGAAAGTTCAGTAGGCCTATATTCAATGAACTAATATTTAATATCAACTAGAATACATTCATCTCAATTTAAAGTGAACACATACCACGGAAAACAAAATGTAGAAACAAATCAAGAACATATTTTTAAATTATGCCTATTCATTTGACTAATTTTCAAGTTTTTTACAGTCAATACTAGCTTAGGTCTAAAAATATGATATTTTTTAACCATTCCGAGTGAGAAAAATACCGAACACAAAAACTTTCAAATGAAAAATTAATAATAAAACATTTCAAATGTCAAGCTATTATTATGTGAACTTTGATACTAAAATGTCGGTTCTGGTATTTAAAAAATATACCACAATGGCCCTTGTTGTGTGTATCTATATAAATTACCGCTGACTCTAAATATCAGAGTACAAAACCTTACATAAGAAAGGATGTGTTTACTGTTTGTTTATTTACTGCATTATACTTTATAAATGGTGAGGTTTCTATTAAAAGACGACACATTTTCCATAAGATAGAAATTATTTTGTTCGACTTTGATACGAGTACAGAATAACACAGAGAAACATTTTTTTCAAACATTTCATTACAAAAAATCAATAGAATTCGAATATCAGTAATCTAGATCTATACTGAGAATTAATTTTCTGAAATAGGAATGATGAATTTAGGACAAAAAATTACATCTATGATTATTAATACTGTAATACACAATTATACAATTACCCATGAACTAAACATTTTAAAAATTCCAACTACACAGTATGTCAATTCATCTGACATTGCACAAACATCTATACTTTAATAGCTCACTTCTTATACTAGTCTTCCATATTTCCAGGTGCGCAGTTCGGTACAGTTCTTGCGTTACCGCTGTGTGGTTTACTGGCTTCTAGCACGCCAGGTTGGCCTCTTTGCTTCTACGTGTTCGGAGCTCTCGGACTGGGGTGGGCTGTTTTATGGTTCTTCTTGGGTGCCAACTCACCTGCTGACCACAGCTTCATAAGCAAAGAGGAACGTGCTTATATTGAAGATTCTCTTGGGACCTCATCAGAGGATGCTGTAAGTAGGCGAGACTCAATCAAATTATCACCAAGTAGTCATACAAATCATGATACATTTACGATCATTTCATTTCATCTGTTGATTGATGATTGTGTTTAATGGCTGCAACAGCAGTTAGGTTCTTTGAGGCTAGTAATGAGCAGATGATAGATAAATTATGTATACTCAAGCCCCTGCTCAACTTGATTTTAGTTTTTTAGGCAACTTGTGAGAGGGGCCCGACTTTGCATCGTAATCAGCTATAAATGTTAAAAGGAACAAAGCAAATAGTGTTCTTATAAAAAGGAACACACATTAACACGTTTTCTGGTATGGTATTTGTAAATGAGTAGTATAATGTTATAAAAATGTTGATTAAATTCCTTCACAGCTCATTAGTAGTAGATAGTAGACAAACAATCAACCAACATAGTTAGCAGGAGCATTTTTTACTAGGTGAAATTAATCAACAGCTAGTGACTGCCCTCTTATTAGTTGACCAACATGATCTATTTGTATTGAATTTCTATTGATCAGCCAAATTTGTGACATGAATGAGTGTTTTACACTGACAGTGTGGTTAAATGTTGGATCACTTTACATGTACACAAATGGATCTACTTTACATAATTACTGATTACGAATGTTTAAATCACCCCAAATTATGAGTACTCGGATAGTTGCACATCTGCATTTGTGGTACCGGTACTAGACATTTTAATAAAAAAGGAGAAACAGTAGTTGAATACCAAGAATAACCGGAATTTTTATTTGTCAATAAATTAATCAATGAACTCTCTGGGATGATCCTCAAAATCTAGAATACAAACGTAAAAAGATCTGTGTGTTGTCATTGTTAAAAGATGAGTGACGAAAAGCTTGTGGTCAAGAAACGTTGTCTGTGCTATGTTACGGCTATCAGTATCCTCCACAGTTATAATCAATGCCAAATGGCATCAATAGATCCACAAAATTAGTTAGTATTCATTAGTAGATAAATTCAAATAATACTGCTAAGTACACTCATTGTATAATGAGATTGATCAGTTCATTATATGTCACCAAATTAGTCAAGCACGTGTAGCCTAATATCAAATTTGTAACTTGATCATTTTGTTTTCAAGTTTTTCCATTAATAAAAATAATATCATTACAACTATTTCAGATACGATCGACACCATGGAAAGCAATTTTCACATCAGTTCCTCTTGTGGCTCTAATCATAGTACACAGTGGTCAAAGTTGGGGTTTCTGGACCCTACTTACAGAGATGCCTACGTACATGAACGATGTTCTTGATTTCAATTTAAAACAGTAAGTGTTTAAACCTCGAAATGAGACCTTGAAGGGGAATTCGGACCCGGTTCAATCTCCGCCGCCGTCCATCTTTACAGAGTGTTTTCCCTTTGAAGTCTAGGCTAATGCCGGGATGGTTCCCACAATATAGACCACGACCGCTTCCTTTCCTCTATCCTTCCTATTACCCAAGAAACCTTCATCTCATCATGCCATCATCTTATTAATCATCCATCCGACGCCAATAGATCCTCGCTATCATTACAGTGTGTCGTTAAACTCAATATGAAAAAAAATAGGCTTATGAAAAATAGGAAAGTAACAATTAAAATTGCATTTCAGAAACGGATTATTGAGCGCTCTCCCGTACTTTTGTATGTGGCTACTAAGCTTCGTCTTCGGTTGGATCGCAGACTTCATCAACAAAAAGAAGCTTATGTCATTGGCTGCATCTCGAAAGATGTTTAATACTATTGGTAAGAAACTAATTCATGATTACACTAATTCCTATGGATATCACACACATTGTGTTCTAATTTCATCACCAAAGCTTAGCCTACTTCTCGTGCTAATCCAGAACAATAGCATAAGCCAGAGCATAATATGAATATTGGTATGATTGTGGGATTTTAGTCATCCCCCCCCCCCCCCCCTTCTCTCTCCATTTGAACATAGTACATGACACTAATTTATGGTGTGACCTTGATTTTGAGCCAAATTTACAATGTGAATATTTCAATGTGAATATATTTAAACGTATGTGCAGAATTATTGTAATCCCTCTTAATTGTTTTACTTCAATTGATCAATTTCAATATTGTGGAGTTACCATAAATCACAACAGACAAAACTCTACCACTATACAGTATGGTATCAATGTTTTTTCTAAAATAGACCAGTTGAACAGGTAAAACTCATTAAAAATTTCTTAATTGACCTACAGTTAATGATTATTTTCATCAGAAAAATTATCACAAATTAGAATCGAAAGTTCGAGTACATACGTTACTGTCTTTTTAGAAATTTACTCCAAATTTCAAGATTGATGGGTTAATACCAAATATTCAAATAAACGTAAGCGTGTCAATGATTCTGTAATAAACTACTTTTGACACAAGGTTGCCGATGCCAATACATGTAGATAAACTCGAAATTTTCCAATATGAACCGTTAAGAGATGAATGAAAATTACTTCAATTCACACAATGTGTGAATGAAATAAGTCGACTGCTGTAAAAATAGAATCATCTTTTTCACAGAAACACCTAGGCCTACATATATTTCTCAGCTAAATAAACTTTGTGGATATTCCTTTCAATATATCAGTCGACATATTTCCAGTGATAATAATGTGTAATAGATAAAATGCATGAAAGCACTAACGTACTATTCCTCTCTTGATATTAGCCCATTGGGGACCAGCGTTAGCACTCATCGGTGCCGGGTACTCGAAGAAAGAATACCCGTATGTCGCAGTCGGCCTTCTAACAGTTGCAGTTGGGTTGAACGCTGGCACTTATGTCGGCTTCCAAGTTAACCACATTGATCTGTCGCCAAACTTTGCTGGCACACTGATGGGAATAACCAACGGTATTTCCAATATTATGTCCATTATTGGACCATTAGTTGTTGGCATCATTGTAACCGAGGAAGTAAGTATAAGCGGTGTTTTCATCAAGTACTATGTGCAAACGAGTTGATTATTATTGATAACTCGGGCATCAGTAGAGATAATATAATATATGAGAGCAACCTAAACTTCACAACAATAGTCTTTGTAGTATGTTTCTCTTTAGTACATTTGTCCTTGGCACATTACATTTTTTATCTTTAATATCTTTAATCTTTAAATGTCAGTACGATAATTTCTTCTGTTTGGTTTGAAACAGGGAAATGTAGTTCAGTGGCGAACTGTATTCTTCATAGCAGCTGGTATCTACTTTGTTGGTAATTTAATATTCATCATCTTTGGTAAAGCTGAGATACAGCCTTGGAATGACTTGAATTACAATTCTAAGAAAAAGGCTGCTAAAGCTGGTAAGTTGACAATGTGCACACAAAAATAATCGTTAACTATTTCACGAGAAGAACCTTTGAATTGATTATTATTCATTTTATGATTTCAGAGTCACAGCTTCCAAAAGACACAGGAGACAGCAGCATCGAAAAGTTTTGAGCTTGTTAAACTTGTAGAAAAGTTCAGATGTGAATTTGATACACGTTACGCAGCTTTGAAGAAGCAGCAGTCGGGTCATTCAACATTTTGTGAGCACATAGAACACATTTTGAACAATGTTGAACATTCGATTTGTTGTAAATAATGGATTCATGGTTATCACAAAATCTCTTCAATTTTGCTCAAAGATGCAAATTGATCAAACAAATCAATTTTATGATTTTTTATAAAAGATTTTAATCTATTCCAGGTTACATTTTGGTAAAAAAAAGGTCAGGAAGAACTACTTGTAGTTTGGCCTATATTAGAAATATGATGTTATGCATATTTTGTTTGAAACCTACGAAACATGTTATTTAATTCATAATCAATTACGGTCGGGCCGTCTATGAAGGCTTATGAAATAGTGGTCCAGTTTTAGTTACTCTAGATAATAATGAACAGTCAGTACCGTAACGGACCTAAACGTAACCTTATTTTTAGTTTCTATTTGAATCAAATAGAGATAAGCCTCTGCCTACAGATAGGCATGTACCAAGAAGATCAGTGATCATAAACAATATCGCAAGTGTAATGGAATCATAGTAATTAGTAATACAATACTTGCTGGTACAAGCTTTGTATACTAGATTTTATAATTTTATAAAAACAATTGCTAATTTAAGGTATACATGCTAGATTCCAGTCGTCACAATCGCCAATTGGCTTGGCTAACTAAATTAGAATGGCAGCGTGTGAGGCATAATATAGTCACACGTATCGCGATCCAACTGCAATTGACGACAACTTTGCATGTTATGAATCAAGCTACCAAACAGGAATGAGTAAAAAATAATTCAAGTTCGATATGTACTGTATGCATGAAGCTCAAACTTTGAAGTTACAACCACAAGTCAGATGTGACACATTTACTGCATCAACCAATTGGGTTGGCGACTTATGACGTTCTCTCTACCTCACGATTGCAGCTTCAGTCAACAGCAATCACGTGGTGTCACTTTCACATGGTCAATTTCGGATTCCAATTGGCAATTGGGAAAATATGAGATGTTTCGTGTACTGTGCTTAAAAGCTACCAATATATGAACAAATTTGTATACTAATTCATATTCTATTTAAATACTGTTACCAATACATTTTCAAGTTTGTCTCATGTAATTGGTTTTGTAAGCAGTATGAACCTACAAAAAAAGTTCCCTTCATTTTATGTATATAATTATATACTTTGTGAAAACACAACTTGATTTATTAAACATTTATTTTGCACAGATTTCCATGTATACCATCCCATGATAACAATCCTATGCTGAAAGGTCACTATGCTATTCACTATAAAGAATAGGAATTAGGCTACAGTATGTGGCTGCAATCCAGTTGGGTGATAATGGAATAAGACGAAGATACATACGCAGATGAGAAACCCTCATTTCACCCCCATAAACAGAATATAGCAACACTTTTTTTTATCGATCTTTCCTATTATGCCAAGCATTACTGTATATAATTAGAATCAAAGGATGAAGTACCTGATAGAATTGTTTATTCTTCTTTCTCACGATCATCTGGCCAGGATCCGGCTAGAGCAGACAGAATGTAGAAACAGCCGCCACACGTGACTAGCAACGTAAACACCACAACGAGAGGGTAGTGACCAACATTACCAATGGGAACCTGCATCACTAGTTTTGGTGAATTCTGGAAAGATACAGAAGGAAAGCGGAGTTGAAATATAGATATACAATTGATGGTACCGGTACCTACTTGATAGATCTATATATTTGCCATGATGGTCGACTAAAATGGTTAGATATTTTATGAAAAGCTTGATTGTAGAAATAGTCTGGCTTTAAAAATAAAATAACACTTGGATGTGAACTTAATAGCTCTGTACGATATATTGAGATATTAAGACCTTGAGAGACATTGACATAGACACCTTGACCTTGATGCTTATAACAGGTAGAAAGCCTTACTTAGTATAGAAATAAGAATTACGTATAAAGAGAAAACCGCAGCTAACCAATGGTGATATGTCTAGCAAACTCAGCTGATCAGTTGGTTGACTCATCGCCAACGGAAAAACGAGTAGGCCTACATTCTCTCTTACCCAATTCATAATTAATTATTTCAATATTGTAAGATATAAACAAAGTCGATAATGGGACTCAATATCATACATAAATTTTACTTCATTGGCCATTTCTTGGCCATTGCAATAAAACTAACCAAGTACTAATTTTGAGATACTCGAGTTGAAACCTAAAGTAAGCTAGGGTATATGTCGGCCTAGGCCTACTGGTAGCCATTGAGCAGTTACACACACATGAATCTCAATTGTTGATTGGCCTAGTTCATGTAATATGTTATATACATACTGTTTTATAGGAGACATTTAGCCACTGGCACATTTGCTCACTACACGACGTGCATGGAGCAAGAACAGTCTCATAATCACAAGGTACTTCTTCTTTGCATCGAATAAGAAGAGAAGGAGCACGAAGTATGGCACGAGTGTAACCACCCTGCTGGGATGGACTGTGGTATCGAAGATGGACTGGAAGAGTCAATGTGGCAGAGAGAAGGTTTTCCGTTTCATTTAGCCGCGTATGAACTTGTACAATGACAGGTGAGGAATCTCGCTGAGACATTTCTACATCCACAGGCTCAGAAGGACAAGCTTGAACCTTGAACAATAAAAGGAATAATTTTTGTGTGAACTTTTCTAATCAAAAATTTGATATTGATCTTGTTTTATTATATTCAACTATGTCTACAATAAATAACAGAATATAATATAATATAATGTATGATATGAATATAAAAATAGATCAAGAAAATAGGAAGATATGTGAGAAGACAAAGTACAATCAAAGAAAAAGAATGTGAATGCCAAATAGAAGACCGAAGTTCCTTTTTACTTTACGCAAATAAATATAAAATTTAAAAGAAGGGAGGAAGAGAAGAAGACATAGAAAAAGAAGATGGGCCAAAATTCAAAAGGAAGATTTAAAATTTTCCCCCCAAAACACCTGTTGAATTGTTCTCCATTTCTCTACTTATTGATATAATTTTTACAATTTGTTAACGGTGTTATTACGAATTATCTAATTATTTCTTTGGTAACTTGTCATCCTTAGCCTTAATTAGGAAGCGATGACTTTATGCTTACAGTTTTCAATGGTTATTAAAAAATTCAACTTCCAACTTGAACCTATTCAACATGATTTAGCCTACCGGTATGTATAGACTTATTCAAATTATATTCAGACATATTGACAACGTACCAGTTCCATTCGTCGCAGATCTGCCAATTGATCAGGGTTCACATATAAACCACTTGGTAAAGTTTCGACTAGTAGCAAGGTGCATTCATCAGACAGAGACGGATGACTGGAAATTATCTCCACCAAAGAGTGAACATCTCTGCAAGCAGTTTAAATAGAATTTGTAAAAAATATCAAAAATTAATAATGTCGGTATACAATATGCTGCTATTTCTTCATGAAGTCTAAAATACGAACTAGCAAAAAGAAAGGTATTATCCGGACGCCCACTCTACATACAAATATAATACGAGTAGGTAGGCCTAAGTATATAGGTATGGTATCAGTAGGGTAATGTCTAGTAGGCCTAGGCCTATTCACAAGTACTGATATTGTACACAAACCATTTTGTGACGCAGCTAATTCTGATTTGGGATATTTATTGAACTATACAAATCACCGACCACTATACATTCTACGGCGTGTGTAGTTCTAGCGGCTACCTTTTACCATTGAGTTTGTAGTTATAACTACAAACTCAATGCTTTTACACAGGGGAGTGGTAGAAGTAGGGCCTACGCCCCTGTACTGCCTGTACCATTGAATTTGTAGTCTAAGACTACAAATTCAATGCCTGTACATACTAGGAAGTGTGGTTGATGGCATGAAAGTCTGCCATTTATTAATTAATTACATGACATGAATTACATGAAAATATCTTAAGCTATCAAATTACCTGTGAAACCCAGTATTCTCAAGCTGGCGAATCATGGTTGCATGTATATCGCAATCAATGTCACATTCCACAAATTGACATAACCTCAAAAATGCTACTGTAAGCATAAACCTTATGGGCATAGCGCATGTTCTCTGCGATTTTAAAGACAGAAAATGAGTTACGATATTCATTTTTGTATTGACTAGTGGTTACTAACCCGCTACACAGTTCTCGATATGAATATTAGCTAAAACAAGTTAGGCCTAGGCATTGAGACTAGGAACCACAGTTACCACACATCCCTCCCATTGATTTTCAAGTACTTGACAAACAGTGTGTCACCATGGTGCCACTGAGCTACGCGCACGGTCATTGGACAGTGACTCTCCTTTCGAACAATCTTATTGGCCGATGAGAAGTTATCAGCTGTTGCTGTTGCTTCTTAGCTGTCAAACAGATTTATCAGCTGTCAGACGTAAGCCTATTTGTGTAATCTGTATAATCATGAAGGGGTAATTAAATAAATAACCACGTACTAATATTTTGGCCTGAAGCAAAATTAAAATGGGCTCACTATTTGGAAAAAGTAAAAAAATACAAAGCAGAGTTACGGAGCAGGATAAAGCAGTATTGGTAAGAAGCAACATAACCTCAACTATATGTTTCAGACACACCTATCTATGCACTATTTACATATCATTTATATCTTGAGAAGCTCGTTGTGAATAATGGAATATTTTTTATGTCTATTTAGCAACTAAAGCAACAAAGGGATAAATTGAAGCAGTACCAGAAAAGGATTGAACTGACTTTGGAAAGAGACCGTGACCTAGCCCGAACACTCCTTAAAGATGGCAAAAAAGAGTAAGTAGCCTACTATGAATTTACCTAATTGTAGTTTGCATGTACATTTTGGTTGAGTGTTGATTCGGTAAATTTGTCCTACTCGGTACCATCCCTAATTTTGCAAATTTGATCCTGAAAATGGTGTTTTCAAATAGATAAACATTGAATTCACCGAAAAACACTCCTGACAATTGAAATTGTTATCCTAAAATCTATTAAAACAGTCCTAAACAGTATGAAATTACATGGACATTGGAGCCATCTTTGGAGGTTGGGACACCAACCTTGACCAACTAACCCACCATTTGGTACCGAGTAACACAAAATTACCGTTGATAGGCCTACTTATCTTGATTGAATTCTTATGAATGCCAAAAAATATGTTTTTCGTTGTAGCTGAGATTGTAGCTATCATACCGATGCAGATGGATAGGCAAGAGTCCTAGGCCTACCACAGTGCACGCTGATAGCAACCGATAGCAATAAACTAGGGGCACTTGGTGCGAATTGCTATTCTTGCCCATGGGCAATGGAAGTGTTCGATTTATTATTTTGATGATAATTTTACTCCACATCTACCCTTGATTTTTTTCCAAACTGAAGTATGGTGACTATATTAAAAAAGGAAAATCCGGGACTGGGCACGTATGTGACCAGTCAAAATAATCTTTCCTTCCAGATTTTATGAGAGGTGAGATCGAAAGGCTCAACTGCCCTGCAGGGAAATTTTGGGGATTTTTTTATCGTCATATAAAATTGTGGGTTCGAGTATGGCATGGGTTTTTGTAAATGTCCTTTGACCCAACATTCCCCCATCGTTTCATTATCATCAGCTCATTTGTACCCCCATATAACCTAGTTAAGCAGCATTAAAATAAGTAAATAAATAATTAAGATCTATAGATGTCGATGATTCGCAGTATAATTTATGCAGAAATAAAAACCACCACGCTACCAAACCAACTGCACCATGCAGAAATAAAAGATTCAACAATTCAAGCTCATATTTCATTGCACGCAGGAGAGAGACTGCATCACAATTAGGATGAAGTGCATATCCATTGGTATGATAGCTATAAATCAAGATTTTAATAAGTCACCTAGCCAATAATTTGAGAAACAATATATTTTCTTTGTGGTTTTGACTTTGATTTTTACTATTTCAGACGTGCTAAGCTCTTACTGAGGAAGAAACGGTTCCAGGAGCAAATTCTAATAAAAACAGATGGACAGTTAGAAAATATGGAGCGATTAGTACATGATCTTGAATTTGCTCAAGTTGAAATTCAGGTATGTATGCCAAATAATCATTGTTATTATTTAAAGCTGGTAAGATTGTCCTTTTGGCGTCTCGTCCGAACGGTCCTAACTTATCATCCATAGCCTTAGTTGGGTAGCAGCGACTTTTTGTTGCAATGCTTATTTTAAAAAATGATCTTGTTACTATGTGTGCTTGACCAAATCTTTTCCTGATCAATGATCATAAATAAATGTAAAACTGTGAAAAGTATTTCGTATTGTAGTCAATCACACTCATTTAAAATGAAGTAGCTTTCAGGTTAGCTGATACGATTACAAGAACCTTTGATAGAAACAAACACCCAATAGAAAAAAATGTATTATAAAAACGTACCGTGAAGTATATGACTTGGGTTAAAGTGAAAGAAAGAACTGCAGCTGGCAAAGTTGATAAATATAGATTTTCTCGATTTTTTCTCGTTGTGGAGAGCCCCTTGTTATAAAAAAACAAATAAGTACACACACACATATGAGATTATTTACATTTCAGCTATTGCCTTGGCCACATTAGAGTATATGATATTCAAGTTCAGGTCACTTCAGCTAGTGAATATAAAGTAGCTGTACTGCACTATCTTTATTTAACTCTCCTGAATAAAGGTCTTCTTCTTCTCCTGCAGGTACTTGACGGCTTGAAAGTTGGCAATGCTGCTCTGAAAAAAGTACACGAGATTCTGAATGTTGATGAGGTGGAACGAATCCTTGAAGAAACGAGAGAAGGTATTGAAAAACAACAGGTAAGTGAAGTTAAAAACTGGTAAATGTATTGATATGCAGAGTAGCTTTAATAGCCCATTTAATCATGTCTAAAATGCATCTACTTTTCGTTTCCAAGGAATTGGATGAGCTGTTGAGTGGTGCTCTTACACAAGAAGATGAAGACTCCGTTCTAGAAGAGTTGGAGGATATAATTCGACAACAATTACCGGAAGTACCAACTGGAGAAAGTGAAAGTCCAACGAAGGAGCCGATATTGCCAGATGTGCCAACAGAAATGCCAGGTAGAACAAACAACCCATATTTAATTGCATTTTAAATAATGAAGTAATGTATCTATACAGTACTGATACATGAGAAATAACTCAAATAAGACTGCTGTCTTTTTCACTATCGAGCCTATCCTTTAACATCGATGATTGAGAATTTCACTGTGGACTCCATAGAAGATCCAAGTGTGCTTATGAATAAATATAATTTTATCATTGTAATGCTTACTGCAGTTATCAATATTTGATAAATCATTCTACGTGTTGAAGAGAATATGCCAACTTTTATGCATTCAAAATATATATGTTATTATATTATATTCCAAAGCAGTGTATTTTTCATTTTTTAAGCATTGTCGACGTGTGCCTGAATCAAACCATCAAGACACTATAAGACCATCAACAATTAACTTGTCTTTCATAGAGATCATATGTACTGACATATTTGCCTCATTATCTGTTCAGTCAGTTTTTAATAAAGTTGAATGATTACGGTATACCGTATATACTACTATACTACCGTGAAATGAACTTTCATTTGTTTTTAGGAGCAGCTGCCAGAGAAACTGCCAGAGATCGTCACCGCAAAGAAAAGGTCGCCTTACCATCAACGTAACCCATCTAGTCTTGAACAAACTCTTGGCACTGGAATATTTTCAAAATGGATAAAATGTATTAATGCATGTCAAAGCAATTAGTACTGTATTTCAACTTGGCTTTTTTTCACTTTTTGGTTCCACTTATTTTTGGTAAGTGAGAAATATAAGGATAGGTAAAACTCGATTATTATTTTACTATTTTTAATTTCTTTCAGTTAACTTGATAAAAAATATCCAAGAATATGATATGGCTCTGAAATGTTTTTAGTTTTTCTAATATAATTACTTTTGAAGTTAATTCAAACATTTAAATTGCAAGTTCATCGGGATGGATTCGTGCAAGCTTTCTTGCACGTTAAGAGTGTAAATAATTAAAATACATGCATCAAGCATTCCACAGTTAAATTAATAAATAATCAAAACAAAAATTATTATTCATTTAAAATAGTGCTCCTGTTTTACTTGCACATGAGAGTCGATTTAGTAAAATGTATAATTTTGGTGATACTGATGAGTGACTGATAACTATGATATGAGACATTTTAATTTTGAGAAATCACTATTTTTACTACAGAGTCCAGTTCGTACATGGTAGAGATTTTCAATCAATGACCAAACCAAAGTTACCCCCCCCCCCCTCCACTTGGATTATTTTGTTTAATTAAAAGAACAATGACCATCATTCATAATATCGAGGTTTGGTTCCCACCGTGGTCATGACCTTCACCACACCATCACATCACCACCTAGACAGGTGTTTCATGGTGTTCAACCAAACTATAGGACTCGATCATTTCCATCCCACTATCCAAAAGACGTGATAAAATAACCTTTCGTAACACCTTGTCACAAATCTTGACAACCCCCTCCCCCCCTAAGCTGTGGCGTAATTTATGAACATCCCCTAAGCCTTTACTAATGCTCATCTAATGATGATCGCTCAAGATCGTTGCAATATTCTGCACATTGGCTAAACTGAAGTAACATAGTTTTGTATCTTTTTGTCAAATCAGGTCAAATCCATTGTGCAAACAACTGAAACAAAGACTTACCTCAATCTTATTGTGACAAAAAACAAATAAATGACTTTGACCAAGCTATTTCAATGGTGGATTTTATTTCACCAGCATACCGTAGTTAAAGAGTTGGTAAACTTTTATTTCTAACAATGCAGGCTCCCGTGCACTCTCAATTTCGTTCTTTGTATTGAAATAGTGACAGCAATGTGTATCTGCACTAAATAAATTATAATACTGCTTGAGTAGGCTTATTAATAGGCATTATACAAACATGAGAGGATGTGTAACAAATAGAACAAGTTTATGTAGGGTAAAGAAATGTTAGCAGCTCTTGTTTGAAGGTAATTAATATTAAAACTTTATTCATTAAAAATATTTATCAAATGTATTTTAATTACTTCTCTTCTCAGACTAGAACATACTGGTCAATTTCACTGCGTATAAAGTATTAGTCTATATATACAAATGCTGTATTATAAATTTAATGAAAGTCAAATGCATTTCAAATCAATAATCTTCAGTTAAGATGGACATAAATAGCAATTATAGTATACTGATATTAAGTAACAAATGTGCGACATATTAGCACCAACAGACAAATGTACAGAATGATGAGTGCGAATAAATGCAACCGGGTGATCTCACGTGTAATTGACACAAATAGATACTCATAGTGGACCTCAGTTATTGTAAACGTTTTTAAATGCACATGCCGATTCACGTAAAATTACACTGACAAATATCGGAATAAGTTAGTATTCATTTTAAATCCTATCGTGTCATGTCAGTCAATTATCACTGTTGATGGCTCCGCATTTCGATCATCTTGATAATAAGATTCGAGTCTGTTTTTACGAGGTTATTTATTCACGATTTTAGATGCACCGTGTTGCCGGGACATCTTGTCAGAGAATTGTGGTTCGAAGACGGGTGTAGATTCACTTCTTCCAAGACCTGAAAAATAACAAATATCATAATTAATACACTTGAATAAGGCACATCATGCATACTTAAATCTCCGAGTACATTTTCATAGCTTATAATCATATCACCCATCTATTGAGAGTGCAATTGGATATATAGGCCCTATATACGTTATATAGAATATTGTGAAATACACAAATATGAATTATAGCTAACTACCTCTCCATTACTAGGCTACATTTTCAAGGGGGCCATACTAAAAAACCTAATAAAGTGAAAAACTTCCTAATGAAACTATTTAACATGGGGTGCATATAGGTGGAATCAGAAAATAATACTACCGAAGGTAGTAGATGTACGAAAGAAAAAGTTATTTAAAAAGTTCTACTGCATTAATAAAATCAAAGAGTAACGAGAAAAAAATAACCAGTGGCGGCTCGTGTGCAAGTACCGCAGAATGGCAACTCTCCGTATCATTTGCTGAATTTATGCTATTTTAAAATAATTTTGAAATAAAGCATCGAAATATTTGCGATATGGCATTACTGAAATAGTATCATACTAATGGTATTTATTTTGGTATTTAATGGTATTTTGATAAATTTCTCAGGCAAAGTAAACAGATTGTAGTTTAGCTATAAATAGAAATACATGTTGAGATCTAAATGTGGATGTAAAACAAGGAAATTACGTCTTATCTATATGCGTAAAATATTTCACCCTGCATGGCTACTTGCAAGAGACTATACACCTTCTAATCTGTGGCTTGGTAGCTTTAAGCCTATATATAATTTGTTCTTTTCATCTACAGCATCCCCCATTGTTCAGGTCGAAAGCCACCACTGGGAATAACACTAAAAAATATGGTAGGCCTAATGAAAGGAAATATAGCATAGATAGTAAAAAATGAAGAGAAAAATAGACTTGTTCTATATTTTATAAATGTGATTGATACTTCGATAGTCTTGAATATAGTTGTTGACTTGATTTATAGAGGAAAAAATATAAAACATAAAAAACTTACACTAATGAGAGAGTCCAGGCCGAACAGGAATCCTTCCTCGTAGTTTCCTTGTACCCACGGTTGCCGGTGATCGACGAGTAATCCTTCGGGAACTGGATTCGTTTTGGCAAAGTCGATGATCCATGCCCCAACGTGGTTGTCGTCGTAGATCATGAAGATGCTACTTCCGATTATCTCGTGGTTCTTGAAATACGTTGACTGTTCAAACTTGGTTCGAATCTCTCGTAATCTGGTCAAAAGTTTTTGCCTGGTATCTTCTCGGTCACCAAGGAACAAAGCTAATGAAACTAACACTTGGTCTCGAGATTTAACTTTCTTGAGATCGGTTACAGGTGGACAGCCGCGGAACTTCATTGCTTCGATTCGGAAACCTTGACTACATGTCGAACTCTGTTGTTCGCGGAACTGCATGTAGCGTAGCTTCGTCACCGCTCTAGCTTGGTGTTCGGCGTCAGTAGGTGCCATCGGATCAACTGCTATCATCTGCAAACATCATTACAAATTATATTAACCTTCATAAATTGATATTGATAGCAACTACAGTTCTTCAACAGTAGAAGAAAGACCACACATTCTACATATATTATTTGAATCACAGTACATAGTTTGTATAAACTTATTGATTGGCAACTCTTAATAGTTTTGACACATTACAAATATACTAGTCAATATTGCCTGCACCCCAGCAGTGGGCATTTTCCTTTTCTTGACAATTTGTGGATAAATAGTCTCTACATGTATTAATATTCGTTTCTGTCAAATGAACTTGGCTCATATTCCAATAATTTTGTTGGCGTTATTACTGTGGAGGAACAGATGATTATTTTTTAAAAATCCATCTTCAATTTTTTGTACCAAAAATCTGGAAATACTTCTAGAGCAAACATACTGAACTATTCTTACCTTTAGGTAAAGATCCTGTCTTTCTTTTATCTTCTGTACTTCTACCTCTTGGAAGGTGCGTGTTCCCATTTTGAGGTCCATGACGTGTGGATCTACAAATCCGTGCAGCAAATCTTGTAACTCCATAAAGTTCTCTCCTTGATATTCAACCTCTCGAAAGAAATGAGGTACTACACCACTTAAGACTGGGTCCTTGGCAATAGCTTCATAAACAATGTTCTCCCGATTTTCTGCACCACCGTTACGTTTCTTCCAGATAGTGCCAGGTCCGGCGGGAGCAAAACAGTCGGAGTGTCCAGAAAGTTGGAACCACGAGTTCTGACGATTCTTGAGCAGGATGTCGCTGGCTGGTGCTGTCAAGTCCAGTGCATTCTGGAAGAATAATACAATACGTTCACATTAGAATAAAATATTTTCCTAAGAACACATACCCTCTATTAGCCCACTTCCATACAATTGATAGAATGAATGGTTCATTTACAGGTTGTGACCTGATGTTCATGGAGGTATGATTTAAATGAAGATTGGTATTACATTCCGATAACACTAATGTGCCTTACTGTTATATCAATGTTTATCAAAGTTAAACAACTTGAATTATAATATTATTTATATACACCAACTTCAAAAATAAAAATAAGGTTTTAAACATTAAAATATCACCGTGTGCCTGAAACTACATACATTCTTACGACATGCGAATTCCTTAGTATTTGCGATAACACATTTTATAATCTGTACTGTTATTGAAAACATGATGCCACCAAAAAGACTGGATGAAATCATCCTGCATTCGAAATAATTACAATGTGGACCTTTAGATTAATTATTGGTGTATGCAATAGATAACAATTTGATCAGTTTCAAGAGGAAGTCGATGTGGTCACGTTTTGGTTTCCCAAAGCGCATTTGCGTGTCGAGTAATACCAACTGTAATAACACAGGAACACGTGTGCCATTACTCAGTCATGATCATGTGTAAACTCAAGAGTGTAACATTCATTCAGCCACCACAATATATGGGCAAAGAGTAACTCATTCATTCATTAATTTGACGGTATTGTCATAATGACTAATCTGATAATTCCCTTACAATGATGTATCAATGATTTATTCGTACAATCAAAGACAATGCTTTGAATCTGCAGGAATGATTATAAATAAATGATTATACTGACATAAATCCTTCTCGATGTAAGTTTATTTCATTAGATGCTCTTGAAGGCCTACAGGCTGCAGAGATGTTTTTAACGTTTATTTAATAAGTTACGCGATTATACATTCGTTTATTATAATTTATAATACTGACACTGACAGTTTAATGTTGATGCATACATGCGACATGTTTACTAAACAGCCCCCCCACTGGAGACATAATATAACAACAATGTAATGTATTTATATGATAATGTGGCGTATATATTGAGATTTGAAAGCACATTGCATGCAGTTATATTGTTTATTTTTATTATTCCACGAGTTACTTCTTTGGGAAGGTTTCAATGTGTTCAGAAGCCTGGTTGTGTCCGGTGTTTGTATTTGAAAAAGACCTTGTGAATTGATATGGAAGCGGTGTGTTCTGCCTTGACGTCAATCGGTGAAGATAAATAAACTGAATTATAGTAAGGATGTTATGAATAATACATTCAAAATATATTTCCAAGCTTTTCAAAATAGGCATATGTACTTAATCACTTAGGATCCAGTGAAATTGGAACAAATAACAAAAAATCTTCGCGAAAAATAATTCAAACAGCAAGTGCACAAAATTTATATTTTTCAAAAATGACTACATCAGAAAACTTGTATTAATTGTGATTTTTTTAATTGATTTTTAATATGAAATGTATACTCAACCTTTGTTACCATTTACTTGGAAGTGTTGATTTTCATTGCGAAATTATTTTTTGTACTCTTCACAATATCATAAATGGGGCCCTATATAGAACCACCAATTGTAACTAGCTTTCCTTTACCAGTTTTTATGTGGTTGAGTATACATTTTCAACCTCGCGAATTTTTCAATATATTTTACAATGAAACATCGTGTCTATAATATGAACAAATCTAAACTTAAATCATTGGGCTTGAATCATCTTTAAAATGAAACCCTACCGATCAAACTCTCACAAATTTTCAAATAAACATTCGAGATGTTATAATACCGATAATTATGTTACTTACAATCGCTAGAAACTTGAGCAAAGATCGGTCCTCTTCTACGCCGGGGTGTTTGCCACTACTCTTCAGTGGATGCGATGTCGGCCGCTCAGGTACCGGCCGACTAGCACCACCCTTGCGCCATTTCTTAAAAGTACTCAACGTTGGCGAAGTCGTCAGAGTCTTGACGGCGGCTACATGCGCGGCAGCATCGTTCAGGCCTTGCGTGGTCGGCGCTCGATTTCGCCATAAATCACTGAACTCGAGCCTTTTTTCAGTTGCCTGAAACCAGAAAATAAACATGTTGTATAAATATCTTTTTTTATTTTCATTAATATCGAAAACGTGACAAAAAACATTGTACTTCAATTAAGGATAATGCTGTCAAGGTGGGATCAAACGGAAGGACGATCTTACCAGTCGGAAGGATATCAATATTCAACTCGTAATGTCAACTGTAAATAGTAAACAATATAAGATCGGGGATGATACAAATGACAAGTTGATTTTTGATCTTGACTTCTAACGCAACCAAACGAAAAATAGTATACATATAAATAGTATAGTATACAAACGGGCGCTACCACCAACAGTGGATAGGTCACGTCGGCAGTGCAGGACGCCATCTTGTTTCTTTCGACTCATAAACATTCAAGTAAATGCAAATACAGGTCTAGTCACAGGAAAGGCATGTGGACAGATATTTTAGAGACATTGTAACGCAAACTACCAAAAAGGCGGTGATTTACTTTTAATACGATTTCATTAATTCTGATTTCGGAAAAATAATTATAATCGCGTATATCTAAAGAAACTTCTGACTGCATTTAAGACTATCCTTACGGAAGCTGTATTCTGAGAAATGTTTACTCATGCGGCGTTGCTCAACTAGTCATCCCTAATTGATTTGCATCATCTTTTATGAATTTCAAGCATTGTGACTATCCCACTATACTACTATACCCGGAAGAATCTATGCCGGAAGCCCGATGATAAAATTAGTGCGAAATTATTTATTTACCTTCAGTATTGGACAAATATCACAGACCATATAATATTATTTCGTTAATGAATATACTATATACAGTAACTTATCAATCGAATACGGACTGACGACTATAATGGGGCACTAATGCTGAGAATATAACAAGGTAACAGCGAAACATATTATAGAACTTTTTCATCAGTCCTTTACACAATTATAAAACCCACAGATTCATTTAATTTAGTTATTATTTCAAGAGTATATATATATATATATATATATATATATATATATATATATATATATATATATATATATATATATATATATATATATATTATACAATAATACAGATTGAGGCTAGTGAAAGATACGCTACTGTAAAATCTTCCATCTATAATCATTGTTATAATGACAAACAAAATAGAGGTGGATTAGTAATTTATAGAAAATTATATTAACTGGAAGCAGCGGGCGAAATAACTAGTACCACGACATGACCGTCATAATACACGCACATAGCTGTTAAAACTTTCCCGCCATTGACGTCAGTGTCGACCCACAAAACATCATCTTTCTCTACTAGGCCTATACCACAGACCACAGGCGCTATTTCAATATTACGACAAACCGCACTTTTAAAACCTAAACAGCGTTCGTCTTTCCTATATCAATCAAGATTTTTAAAAATATTTAGCTCTGCAGGGACGTCGTTATAGGGGGTCATCGTCATTTGCACCCCACTAATAATGTATCCTTATTTATCATCTTTTCGATATGATTCAATTATATTAGACTCTAAAACTGATTGTAAATCGCAAAAATCACTTTAAAAATTACCAAATTAAAAAAAAATCGCTGCTGGGCATTTTTCTGAGATGAATCGCGAAAATGTCCATAATGATTGAATGATTAAAAATAAGTTCGGAAATATCCATATAATGGTTCAAATATTAGACTTCAAAATTGCTAGTAAATTGCAAAAATCATTTTAAAAAAATACCATATTTCAAAAATTATCTGCGGGGCCCTGCTGGGAGCCTGTCGCCGCCCAGCCTCATTTTTCACGCGCGGTTGATGTCCAGTTGGGCGGTCATTTTATTTATGTTACCTGCACCTCAACACACAAATTCTGACGACGTCCCTACTCCTTCAATCTTCTATTTGATTCAAGTCTATAATGTCATAGCGCAAGATGTGATTTTTTTAAAATTTAAATACAATTTTGTCGACATCTGGGCCGCAGGAATAATGATTGATAGAAGAATAATGAATACAGAAACTCATCGACTGTATTTGAGTGAAAACGTGATATTGTCATTTGTGACAGATGGGTTTTTAAATATTCATATTAAGAAATAAAAGGAAAAGGGAATTATTTGTTCAGTTCGTTTTGCATATACTTGATGATGATTTCCTCCATGGATACCGTTTGATCTGGGAATCGATTGCCTCGTGGCTCGTGGTACTATTTGATGTAAGTACTTTGAATTTATCCTAGAATTTAGGAATTCTAAATATTGACCGAAAAAACAAAACCTATCACGATCATGATGTCTGGTTATAACATTTGATCACTCAAAAACAATGTCATCACATCCGAAACACAGACGTTATGAATATAATCGAAAACAAACCCACTACCGGCAATAGATATTGAAATGAGTTTCCTGTATGAATACTGTGGTAAATGTTGTCAACAACGTCATCCTCGCTAAAGAAATCCGGAATTTGAATAATAACTTATTGATGTGTTTGTTATACCTATTTATGCTGGCATCTGATCTTCAGGAACGACCTTGACCTTTAAGCTGCCCCACACGTCATTTTTATTGCTGACAAAGAACTGCTGATGAAGCAGTTTCAAATATTATTCTTCAAGTTTTTATAAAAATATATGATTTCAATGACTTTCTGGT
Organism: Brachyptera putata; assembly: GCA_907164805.1. NCBI lineage: Eukaryota > Metazoa > Arthropoda > Insecta > Plecoptera > Taeniopterygidae > Brachyptera > Brachyptera putata. The sequence goes on from OU015465.1 coordinate 11,358,283, forward strand.
TAACCACCAGTATGTTAATATATAGGCCTACTAGCATGATTTGAAATTAGGGTGGAGGTCCCAATTTTCCGAAATGTTTAAATATAAGATTATATAAATATATATATATATATATATATATATATATATATATATATATATATATATATATATATATATATATATATATATGTATGACAAATCTGCAAAACAAGAGCAGGTTTGACGTCAACCTCTGACAAGATACGAGACATCAATATACGACATTTATCTGACAATCTGGCTAGGATTTTCCACAGACTCGCAATGAACTTCTAAAAGACATTCCAACAAAAAGGACAAAAACATACTAACATCAGATAGCAAAATAATCTCAATCGGTATTCAAAATGATGTGTTTAAACAATTTCTTCCGCTTTCGTCTTCATAATAATTATTATTCAACACACACCGTTGCATTTCCAATTTATACTCTATATTACATTTGTTTACTCTATTTTTTTATATTTTATTTTTTTATTTTATTGCATATACTAGCCAATGAATAAAATAGTTTAACGAAAAATACTTGAAGCCCTATGCACCAATTTATTGCAAACTGCAGTTTTAAAATTCATACTCAAAATCTATTTTTGAAATAAATATTTACTGAACGATTCATAACATGACAAATACAAGAATAATGAACGTTTAAAAATCCATGCAAACACCAGGAATCAGAAATATACGCAAAATATATAAACATAATTGTGTACATTATCATTTATATTATCTATATACTCATACATAATAAATCTATAAATAATAATAAAAGTGTACTATTTTGCAATCGACGGTTAAAAAGTTGTTCCCATGCAGATATTGGTATGGCGGATAAGTGAGGGGGGCAACGTCCCTTTAGACCCCACGTCTTTAATATGGTGTTTCCTTTATCTTCGAATTAATGGCATGATAATTACGTCAATTGAATGAATTCCCGTGCGTCACAGAAAATATGACGCCCGTTTTTATAGGCAATATAAGCAAGATATTTTATTATTGTAGAAACCACAAGTCATTTATAACTTTTAGTTTATAATTTTTTACTGTAGGGTTATAAAGTTATATATAAAACCAGTATCAATATTATGATATTTTTTCGATGTTATCGTTTTTCATGTCTTCATAATCCACTAGTATACTCCGATATTATTTGAGAGTATTAAATTAAGCACTCGATTTATATTTTTTAAAGATTAATACCAAAGTCAAGCACCAGTACCATTGATTTTCGAGTCCCAACAATTTTTGTAAATTCTTCCTTTGATCACTTCCAAGGATTCGTTATCATCCGCTCATTCGTACCCAAATATAAGCTAGCTATTGGTGGGGTCATTGAGCGTCATAAAAAGTAGAAGTTTCTGATATAAAGTAGTTGATAATTAAAACTAATTATCAATTTATCAATTAGTTTGTGTTGTGTATTGCATAAAAAAGAACAGTTTAATCTATATCAATGTACAAAAAGATAATTTTGCATAACATTTCAACTAAAGTCTGCACAACGCGTTGCATATATTGAGAAAGAATTACGATAACTATAATAAAATGATTAAATAATTAATTTTTATCCTTTCAAAATTAATTATATCATTTATAATCCATTATAATCAAGTTCAGTGGTCATTTACATATTACAGGAAGCTATAGTTGTCTTCAAATTGCACAAATGAATAAAGTTATACTTATTGTTACACCTCAGTTTGCATCTTGAAAAATGTGATATATGCATTAATAATTCGTATTACTAACTGGCAGCACGTGTCGATGTTCAACACATACGATACAAGTAGCCTATATTTACCTAACATTACTGCATTACATTACTCTTATTGCATAATTATCATAAGTGACCATCATAAGCCAATATATGGTAAGTCGTCGACGTAAGTACGTCAAGCTTCTCATTCTGTATGTAAAAGTACATAATTTTTTTAAAAAAATGTGAATTACAGTGATGACTTTTGAACAATTATATTGGAATAATTGTACATACCACTAAGTTTGCCATAGCTTGATCCAGTTCACTGCACAAAAGGGCATTGTTGATTTGTATTTGAAGTATTTTATTTCACCTAATTTTTGTAAGGATGTCGCTCAACTGAACCGCAAATGAATAAAATATGGATAAGATAAACAATCGAAAAAATATAAACACAACTAGCAATAACTTATTTCTAGATTTTACCGACCTTTTTAATAATACGTGTCAGAGCATAGACAAGGGTCAGAGGTTATTTCATTATGTAATAGAATAATGAATGTAATGATAGAGTATATCAGTGATTACCATTTTGGTAATAATCTGTCTTCCCAATATTGATTTATTTTCAAAATCTTCAATCATATAAACGAATAGTGCTTTCTGCACCACGGATGAACATGGTAACAGTAACGAGGAAGTGCAACATGCTATGCGAGATATTAACCTTCATCTGTAAGCGTTCAAAGGTCTGGATCGAACACGCCTTTTAAAAATGTACTTGAAGAATGGCATAATGATAGCTGGTTATACCCTCAATTAACGAGTAATTAAAAAATTGAACTTAAAGTTAGAATAAGAATTATGTAACAAATCAGATCGATTAATCGACGGTCTCGATTTATCGACATGTGGAACCATGCGATATTATACGAGTTTAATGACCCTTCGTATAAGAGTCAAGGTGAAATTAACAATGACAGGTTGAATTTGTGTAATTCAATGAGAATTTTACAGTCAGTAGTAACTTGTGAGATAGTTTTTTGTTGGTGATGTGCAGATGAAAGATATGATATAAACAAAGAAAAAAAAAATAGAAGAATGATTGTTTATTACATGAGCGAAGCAAAGACTCAATTTTAATCTACTCGGAAAAAAAGAACGTTTTTTCTTGTTTGCGCTGCACAAGTCAAACGATTTTTTTATGAAACTTGCCAGGTAAGTAAACCAGGAATGCAGTGAGTTGAATAGATTCAAAATCAAGGTGTGTAGGCCTACAAAGCTTCTTATTACATCACAGAAAAGTTTTTTGTCTGTGATTACATTTCACATAAAATTTCGCTCCTTCATCGTAACAACGCAAATACTGCGTTTTCCTCTAGTGCATATTGAACTATACGTTGATTTACACAAACAAATGTATATTCAAAAGCACAGATTAAGAATACAAGTGTACGCTTGTATATTATTATGTGAATTCAGTCCATTTTATGTTGTGAATGACAAAAGATGATCACAAATCTGACAGTAATTAAACAACTATAAAATTCTACGAGCTGATGTAATTCTTCTCGTCTATGTCTCGGTCGAAGAATGCTCAAAGTTCATACGAGATCTTCCCGGAGCAAGATCCAACCAAGTCATGTCTTATGTGGGTTAGTAAGTTAAGTTCTGTGTTTCGGCCTGAAAGGGGGCCACGTCCGGAACGAGACTATCCATTTTACAATATCCGCCTCTACGAAACAATTGTTAGCGTTATTATCAACATTTCATATCAAAACAGTCGTGCTAATAATCACTTACCTATACACAAGTATGACGCACATACATGTAAACGTTTGTAATTATAAATGGACACATTACATTCTTTTGAAATATATAGATAAAACTAAGTGCTGGTGAAGAACTGATGATAATTGCTTGAGTAAAACAAAAGCTATATAACATTCCTCATTTTCATATATTAAAATGATAAAATACTAGCACGTATTATATACTTGATAAAAGTATTACGACATAATTGTATGTTATATGAATAACCATCGACTCGTGAAGTAGAACATGGTTAAATAGGCATGTAGGTAAGTAAGAAATTATTTGAATAGAAAAAATTGACATAATCATGGGATTTATAAACAGAGTTCATTCACGCAAAGTAGAAGAAATATTTTTTTTCCTATGATCTTATTTTAATTTCTACTGTTCTAATTCTCAGTGTACATTATTCTGTGTATGCAAGTGGCAGCTAAAATTGGCACCAAAATTTGTATATGTCCGAAAGATTTATGTCTGATATCAGTTGAAGTTCACGGGAGTATAAGCTTAGCTTATTATTGCTTCATTCATTTCTGATTTTCTACAATTAGTAATGAATTACAGGGAGGTATAGCTGATTGACAAAATATACAACGGTACCTTAATAGTACACGGGAGTCGATTTAGCAGAATATCAGTTTTTTGGTGAACTTTCGAGATATTGAAATTCTATTTAAGTAGAACTCAGATATGTCCAGTACCTTCAAGATGCCATAAGTAATGACTATTGAATTGTCATGCGTATACCGCTAAAAACACATGCGTGCCATAGATATGCGCGCATGCATATGTTGGGCTACAAATGGTAAAGTTTCGTAAGCTTCATTTTTCAATTAATATCTTTTCTCATAACATTAACGACCAGCTTACTCATTTCTGTTGTAACTTTCTTTGTCTTTGTTTTTTTTAATGTAGCTCTAAGTTAATTATTGTTGTTATTACCACGGACAATTGCCTTTACAATGCTTTGCGGAAAAGCGATTAATATTTTCGTAATCTCTAACTTTTCTATTTCTTATTTTCTCAATAAAAAAAAAAAACGATACTGGAAATTCAACCTGAGGACCGAACGTCAACCAACTCAACTGGCGAATATAGCCTGTCTTCAAAATCCTTAGTTTTTTTATAATGAAAGAAGAAGCCCGATTTTCATTTAGTATTTCAGTAAATTAAAACTCACACTTCAACTACATGAAGCGTGTGTACAGATACACCGCAATCCCAATCATCTCAATCACTCAACACAAGGGAACCGGTAATTCACAAAAAGTAAAAATAACCAAACAAAAATGAAATGACTTATTTTTCTTATCAGTTTAAAGAAGGAAACGAAATCATTTGTGTCTACAAGATATGCATGTAAATTGCAAAAACACCTCACTCAAGTCTCATAAAACGGTAGTATAAACGTCACCCATAACAGCAATATGCAGAACTTGATGATATGTTATCTAATTGAAGGTGCGACCTCAGAAAGGATGTGGCCGCCAGCTGATTAAATATCCTGTATTATATACTATGTGATAACTAAAATTGGTTAAACCATGTTTCCAGTGTTAAGCTGCCAGTTATCTCCTGTCGCTTATCTAATCAAAAGGATCATTTTTTCAAAATTGTTATCATAGTCTCACACTTGACACAAAGTAATTGTTCGCCAATTGGCTAAGGATGTCAAGGAACGATCGTTGTTCGTACGTGGCACCGCAGAGGGAATAAATAGTTCGTTGTAATTTAACAAACTTGACGTAATTTAACAAACTTGACGTAATTTAACAAACTTGACCAACTGTGGTAAACTGATCGGGCATGAATGGATAATATTGATCGAAGAACAAACGAAACATGATCACGAACAGCGACGTTAATTTATTGTCTTGGGCTTTCATTCATTCATGAATCCAAGCCGAACTGTACCGTATTCTAACATTGCTATATAGACTGTTTGTTGTCTAATGCGGTCATAGTAAATGGATTAATCCGAAATTAAAATAAAAATAAAATATAGGCACATTTAACCACAAAATTGTCTAGACTATGCGTGAAGTGCGTATGCAATTGTGTTCTAGTTTCAGCGAGTGCGTATAAATTCTGTATATTTTCTTCATGATGCATATTAATATGGCTTGATCGACCACTTTATCTGATCGCAACTATACAATGAAGAGCAATTCGAATACCGGGTATATGGGCTGAACTCGAAGTCAATCAAAGAATACCTTTTCAATCATATTTTATTATAAGACTTTTCAACTGTATTACTCGTCATGTTTACTGATGTATTTTGTTTTGATTCGTCTTATAACACTGTATGTTCAATAAAGCTCAATAAATAGATTATTATTATTGGTGTTATCATTATTATTATAATGCCTGATAATTCTACAATGTGATACAATTCAATACAATCTATTAAGTCATTATTGACCGAAGACAGTCTTTATAGCAAACATCCGATTTTGCGTCTCTGACGTCTCAGATGATCGGATGATACAGTTTCATCAGGTTCATCAGGGAACAGGTTATCGCTAGACAAATCGATCTAAGTACAAATCTGTTTCAAATCGTTTTACTGCTACATCCACAATAAAGTCCGAAACACAAATATAAAAAAAAAAAAACAGTAATGACACAATAAAAAAATTACATAGAACAGAACTTACTTTATTTGAAATCCTTTTAACTTCCAATATTTTCTCGTATTGCTCAGCCGCTCTTACACAAATACGAAAACTAAATGCTTCCATTTTTGTACGTGGAGACAAACAAACAGTACTCATTGATGAAAATAGTTTTGGATTACAAATGAACACACAACAACACAGTACGAATATAAGTATACACGAAGCAACGTGGACTCACTCACACGTGATAAGCGCTGCTACGACCGCTTGCCTCGCTGTATAGCACACGACTGGCGGTGAGTGACTATAGCACACCGCCACCTTGTCTTGATGGAGGGAACGCAACTTCGCATGGAGAAACTTCTCTGTGACGCACGAATATATTGTACTGTTGTGTTATTCTCATTAAATTTAGTGGAAGAGCCGACGGGTTTGATTCTTGTAAATTTTAAATAATTTTAAATATAGAAATAATAACGTAAGCAAATATCAAGTTATTTTAATTTCTGGATTTACCAATCGATTTCAAGAATTTATTTATTCAAAAGAATTGCGATAGTTTTGAGAAGATAATTGAGATTTATCAATCTCTAGTCGCGATGGCGACAAATGGCGGCAATGTTGGGGTGCATTCGCCGGTGATTTTTTCGACTTGTGACAATTTTGACCACTTTGCAAAAGTCGGACAAAATCGTCGCCGCCAATGTCGGTCGGTGCGTGCATTTGCCGGCAATTCTTTCAACGCCGCACTTTTTTTTTCATATGGTACCCATTAGGTACTTGATTGTTCTTTCGTTTTATAAACGGGGGATGGCATAAATCATCAATCAGAATTTAGTCTTGCTGCGGATGAGCGAGTGATAGCGATACGATGAAGCGAAGTTAAAGGTGAAAGGTTGATAGGTGAAAAGACATTTACAAGAGCGAACGAAAAATACCACTAAATATATTTAATATTTCAATATGTTTCATTCAATATTTATCTAGCTATTCACATCTCAAAATTGATAATCTATTTGCATAATCTATTTATGGTGAAACCATTCATCCAGATATTCATTCAGATTAGACATTGCTATAGGCCTACATAAATTATTGTTGACACAATCGATTTACCGAATTTTATATCAATTTAAGTATTTTCTCAAGATCTCAGAAAATAATCAAAGCTTTGCCAAAACATGTGACCATGCAGCCTCTATCCCTTCACACTGAAATTTATTCATATAGCAATCCATCTTATATTTGGTGGAGGAGCCGTGTCCACGGATTAGAAAGGGTGTTTCCTTATATGGGATTAATGTTTTCATCATTTATCCAGTGTTGATAGTGTCACTCAGTTTGTTTATATAATAACGTATATTTGTTTAGTGTTGTCCCTATACTAATTCGAGCATCCTTATCTTTGTGGAGATAAAAATTTCAACATCTTGTCTATTTTAGTAATAGTTCTTATCTATTTTTTCGAGACTGGAAATTGACGTATTTTCCTTTGCGACATATTTGTGATTTATTATGTGAGTAAAACACAATTTCTATATCTTCACGATCAATCCTAGTGCCATAATTTGTGGTTTCTGATATCAATTGTCGAATAGTTATAATTATGTGCATGTTATAAGTTCATTCAAATTATTCATTTGTTTGAAATGTTTTGTATTCAACGAATATTATGTCAACTTTAGAGGATAAGTATCGCTATTATTGCTATACTAGTACCGTAAGTGTTGTTTTTTATTATCAATCTTTTATATCCGCCTATAATGCCTATTTTATTAGTAAGTTTACCAAGCTGACACAGATATTATTATGACTAGAAATTCATGAAATCCTTCTCATTGCTAATTTTTGTATAATAAACATTAATAGTCTAATATGTATTTTCTGTTCAAATTGTTTAGGTTCAAGTTCAAATTTCATTTCACTTCAAAATAACTGTACGAGAACTCAACTTATCGCAGAGCGAAGTACCATCCACCACAGATAACTGCAATTAGTATGAAGTTGGGAATGGCAGAAAGTGCGAGATGCGGGCTACAGCCAGTAACAATTCAATTCATAATCCAAGCTCGTTTGTTGTGCTCTCTAGCGTTCGGAACTTCACACCAATCATTGAAGAAGGCGAGATGACTCTTACTTCGAGCATTTATTCATTGTTGTAGTTTGTGTACACTTTCAATCTTTTCTGCATTTAGTTATTTTACTCTCCATGCATTGATTTAAAACAATCGCTCATTATTGTATAGTATTATCTCCTATTACCTGTTGATTATTGTGTTCCATTTTTTTATTACTTATATTCATTGGTATAGTTCATGTAACGTATGCATTTCCAAGATCGAAGGTGTACCGTATTTGTAAGCAATCGACCGGTCGCATCCGGTCATGCCGGATGCACATAAAGAACGTTTTAAAAAAAGAAAAAAAAGAGGATTGGAGGTGTGAACGGGAAATTGAATCTCGTTCTGCCAAAAGCGTGAACTGTCTTGCGAATATTTATTATCAATGGTAATACTGTTACACAAAGTGGAAATTTCGGTCACTAACGGTTCTTGTCAGCACATTATCCCAACAATAGCCATGCTGCATGGGGGTGAAACAAATGAAACGACGATATCGCAATGCATTAGTTTGCATGACTCGAATCCACACACACACAACGTTATCTTGACGTATTCTCGCTCAAAGATATATCGCCACTGACATAGATGAAGAAACGATTTTAAATAAAAAATGAATGCACGCTACTTGGCTCAATTGTCATGCGACCGCACTACTATACTGCATTGGAGCACACGCCAAGTGATTGTCGTTGGATGAGCGAGAAACTGGCTTAGCCGAATCGTGAAGTTTTGTAAAGCTAAGAACATTCCTCAATATAATTTTCAAATTCCTATTTAATTTATAGACAAATATCATCTCAAATTATTTTAAAAAATTACTTCATTTATAAATTCATGGACCTATTCTAATGAAAACAAACCAACCGACAATATTCATCTCACCTCTTCCAAATCTTTCCTATAAATGCAACAAAATACATGCGCGAATAGAGAAACTAGAAGGACACAAACACCAACTAACCACACATAAAACTTCAAAGCAAAAATTTCCCAACTGTGTGCAGAAAATGATCAAAATTTGAGTAATTATTTGTAATATAAAAAGTCACGTACGACAGTTGGAACACAAGCGTAAATTGTCATGTTTATAGACATGTTAGCGAATCAACAATCTTCAACAATACAAACAATATGTCTTCGCTTCACTTACTTAACTGTTGCTTATTTTGACGTAATGTTGTTCTTATTATCATTAAGTGGTTGCGCTACCTATAAACCTGCCAAATACAATGATAACGTCTAGCCCATAATTACGCTCTACTATTCACCTAACTACGATAAGTACTTGTTAACGTGTACGTTAAGGTACATGATACGTGTACGTTAACGTACATTGACAAATGGCGTCAATGGGTGGCCGAATCCATGATCACATGAAATGATACACACACATTAAATCAACAAACCTACAGGGGTTTTAACATGACGAAAACGTCATACATCGAGCAAAATATCAACAAACACAGTCCGGCTAATGGAACACCTGAATAATCTACTTTCCTTAGGTTTCGAATGACGTACGACTTGAGCATAGGTAAAGGCATACGTGTAAAAACAGACCTTGCACGGAAATTCAATATGAATAATGTACCAACTTTGCTGAGCGAAATATGAAGGTTTTTCTTCAAGTATATATACACGATCGACGACAACAACAACAACAATGATCCATGTTCACACTGGAAGCTTTTGAAAGATGTCTACGTGATATTTTTCAGCTTTTAGATTGTAAAATATATATGTCAATTATATACAGCCATAGGCCTATTCATACTTGACAAGCCGGGTATTGACAATTTGATGCTCTGAAGACTTTTATCCTACATACCAGTTTTGTTTGCTCAACAATCATTTTGTCGATAGTTTCTTCAAAAATTGGACTTGAATGACCCTAACTGTACTTGACAGTACTTGACTGTTTCGAATTTCGTTTTTGGAGGTTCGCTACAATATTCACACAGAACACATCGATTTTGTTTTTGTCCTGTTTTTTTCAATATATTAATTTATAAATTACATTATATAAATTACACTTGAATAGCATACATCAATTTCGACATAAATTTCATCATATCACCATCCACAATTTGTCCGGAGATTCCCAACAGCCGAAGGGATAACCCGATAACCCCATACCATAATATGCTATCAACTTGACAACCATACTGTTTTCCTACTCATGTATTAAGAGTACTAAGAACTATATAAACAAGGACGAGCTATAGGTGTTCCGTAGAATCAATTTGTCTTGTCTTAAATGGTACACTAATTTCAATTCAAGCAAAACATTGAGACGCCAATTAGGTTGTGAGAAAACGTCGCGACTTATGATGCTCTTCGAGTTCAACCAATCCCTAAGCATGAATGAGGCGCAATTGCATTTACCTTTTACATATTTCTTATTTGACTTTGGTACCGCGTTATACCGTTTCTTAATACACTCATGCATATTAGCGTCTGGTTGCAAATTGGGTGATCAAATCTGATTAGTCAACCACAACGGTAGGATATTGAAAAAGTGACTGATACAACAATTTATGTATTCGACTTTTAAAAATAGACTCACTGTTCGTTTGACTAATAATTAGCAAGAAGAATCGCATTGATTACAATATGATTACAGAATAAGTGGAGAAATCAATGCCAATTGTCAGTAAGTAGACCTAGATTATAATATGGGATAGTACTATTTTTGTAAGCACTAGGGTATTATCGCATGCTTGAAGATAACATCTTTCTTACAATTCGCACGTGTATATAATACGATATATTCTACTAAGAAAACACCATAGCTGTACCGCGGTGTTGAGTGCATTCGCACGAAGACTCGAAAAAGGTATGCAACGACGCGTTGATGAATTAAACGGACGAAGTCCGAAGTAAATCAGGTAGTGTTCAATCCAAATTATTCCAAATAGATGTTCATCAGATGTTGAAGCATTTTTTTTAAATCAAATGATATTAAATTAATCGAACGTGGAGAAGAATCGACCTAAAAAAAAGAAGATCGAAAATTCCATTCACCTATATGATTGAAATGCTCGTTTTCCTGAACATCGTACATGGTTTGCTATATTTACAATTTGTTAAATTACTTACATCATACACGTCGCCTGATTATTCTTTTCCTTTAGAAGTAATTATAATTAATTATATTGTCCCGTCCAACGATCCTACCTTGTCATCCTTAGAGCGATAAATCAGTAGCCTTTCCTGCTTGATATATAACTTCAAGTGACTACTCATGGGAAAAAGTGAAACGTCAGAAAGCACATACTATTTTTTCATATACGGAAAAGTGAAGCGACATCCATATTACATTTTAAATGGAAATTCATATTTACTATACGTCTCCCAAATATTATGCGTGGTCAGAACTGGATAGAGATGTACCGTAATCAGAAACAATTCAGACACTTTCATATTAGCAAATGGGTTTCCTCAAGATTTTGTGAACAAATACATGTTGGTCACATCGGACGCGTTGTGAAATAACAACATTACCCAATTTAAATAGTTTACCAACAGTAAGTTGGTAATAAGTGAGAAAAATTAGATTATGACATGAAAGGTATAAAAGGGCATATATACTTAATTGACAGCTGTTACAAAACTGGAGTCTATATATACGCTATTTTTCGATATAAGGTAGTATAAACAGATGTTATGTAAGTATTGTAATATGTGTGTTTTTTTGTTTCTTTTTAATTGTATTCATAGAATTAAAAGGGTTTTGTTTTAGAATTTCAGAAATGAATGTTTATATTGAAAATATCCTGTGATTTTTTTTTTTTTTAATCTTAATCATGCACACACAATATCATTATCAATAAGAATACATAAACTACAAATATGGTTTATGTAGGTTATGTTGCACGGATGATCTTTACTGCGTTAAGTAGGCCTATAGCAAGGATATCGTGTTATAGATATACGACTTTCTTGCGATTGTATTTAAAAATATCTTGAACTAAGCTTGTAGATATTCAACGTCAGAGTATACACAAGATTGCACTGACTATATACATAATGCTAACCCACATTATTGTCAAAAGCCTTGAAAACAGAAGCCTGTGCAACAAGTGTCGAGTTAGTAATTTACCACCGAAGTATACTCATAATCTTATCACAGAATTGCAGTACTTGTAATGTACGAAAAACGAAAGAAGGTCGTCTGCTGACGAAATAATTGTGAAAAAGGGTATTTTATTTCAATTGTTTTCTTTTTAATCATAATAATTATCGTCACCATTATTTCCAATTGTTCTTCTTCTCTTTCCCCGTTATCTTTTATGCCTTGTTGTATCGAAAACAGGCGCTTTTATATTCAGAATTTGTCAGTTGTTTTATTAAGTTACTTGTTCGTTTTTTTACTTTGATTGTATTGTGTTTTATATCATTTTTCTATAGTGTATGAATTAGTTATTATATTATTATTAATTAATCTTGCCTACGAAAACTTATAATTTTACTTTAATGTTTCATGTTATACTGTGTCCAAGTGGCAGTGTTTTTAATAAAATTTCATATGTATATTGGTCATTTTATACATGCATTTTCCAATTGAATTGTATTCGCATACAGTGGACTATAGATCACTATATATAGTGGAATAATCCTGAAAATAAACATAATATCACATATGTCCGTGAAAACTTGAGAAAAAACATATAGGTTGACAAAATATACAAATGGAGAAAATATTTTTAAAATTCCTTTGCACTATATGTGGGTTTAAGCCTGTGGTAATTAATCTGTCTATAAATTATTTCAAGAATCGAATTTCTCTATTCATTTCACTCTTTATATCAAGAAATATACGAAAGTAATAACACAAAACGATCTCATACTGAAAGTAAAAAAATGCTTATACATTGAAAGTACGGTAGGGCCTATACCACTTAGACCGATACCATGTTCGTGAATATATGAAAGGCCTGATAAACTAAATCAAATTATCTTTTCTTTCTATTACTTAGAGCCGATTGTACCTACTGATGATTAAATATTAATTAGTTAATCATTACTCAAGGCACAAAAATAGTATTATATATGTATCCAAGGGTAATATCAAGTTAATTTGCTAATTTTTGCTTAATTCACTAATCATATAACTTGGTACAACCGGCTCTTAGTGATAAAGAGTTAAAAACCAGTTATCAGATAACAATGTACCTGAGAACATTTTGTTCTAACTAATAACATGAAGTGCAGGCAATCGATCTGAGCACTGATCTCTGCCTCTCTAATTACCTGTGGCTTCCAATAAGGTCACTATACTCAAATAACTGATAAGAAATAATCGAAGATTATATATCTATCAAGTGTCGACTTAATTATTAGGTTACTCCGCCTCAATTTATCAGTAGTAGGCCTAATTATTAGCAGCTAAACCGTGACATGTATTGTAAATGAAAAATGAACACGAAATAATGAAAGATTGCATGATGAATATTCCAGGACACAAATAATATGATTGAGAAAGAAAACCATGTTTTCAACACAATGAATTAAAATATTTTTTGATAATTCAAATAGGCATAAATAATTGCATCAACTGTTTATTTACCCTCATTCCATTAATCCTCTTTAACGTAGTGGAAAACAAAGAAGGTAAGTAGAAAGTAGAAGACACTATTCAAAATTTATAATTAAATTCCATTATCATCCATCAAATTTTAATCAACAGTTGATTATTATGACGTTCATTATTAAAACTATAACAGCATTCAACTCACGTTCATTTATTTATACATTTGAAAATTATCACAAGAATACAGAATTGAGTGAAATTTAGAAATTTTAAATTTCATCCGATTGAAATGAAATTTTCACAGAATGTTATTATTGTTCTAATACCAAGATTCAAGATATGTTTCAGTTGAATTGATTAAATTGAATGTTTGAGTTTGATGTTATAACAAAGAGAAATTGAGAGTTTCAAGTTGGTTCGGGAAGCTCAACAAGTTGAAATTAAGTAATTGCAGTAATTACTTGCAGTAATTACTTACAGTAATTGGAACAAATTTTCAATATCAAGGTGCGTGAACAACTTTCGAGTAAATCATATATAAATATTTCGCTCACTATACAACGCACATGCAGCGTTTTCCTAGTAATAATACATAAACCCCACATGAAATAATAAAGAATTACAAAACAGTGTAAATATTAATAATAATTTTCATTGTCATTCAGTTCATTTCATCATGAAACATCTCTTTATTCCACCATTCAACTTATAGCTTAGCGAAATCAAAAGATATATGATGTCGACTGGACGAATGTAGTCAACTAAGAAACTTCTTTCGAAACTGTAACCTCCGTTGGGCGTGGGTTAGGGATGACCAAGAAGTTGACAGTATAGAGAAGCAGTAATTATACCTAATTTTGAAAATCAAGGTGCGTGTACAGCTAAGGCATGGGTTTTTGTGAACGTTTTTTTTTTTTTTAATGCTGCTTAATGACCCCACCAACAGCTAGGTTATACGGGGGTACGGATGAGCGGATGATAATGAAACGATGAAGTGATGATAGGTGAAAAGACGTTCACAAAAACCCATGCCTTATGCGGGACTTGAACCCACGCCCAACCTTTTGTAAACGTTCTTCCACTTATCATCACCATGGTTTCATAATCACATGGCCATTCGTACCCCCGTATAACTTAGCTATAGATGGGGTCATTAAGCAAATAATAATCACATTCATCGAGTGTTGAAAATTCCTACGAAACCTCTACTTGATAATACGAATATCATTTATCGCATACCCCAGATTATGTAGTCCGTGTAAATATGGTATGGACTTGTATACGGCGTAGTTGTTATGCTGCTGAATGAATTAAATTGCATTCCGTGTATGTATTCAATATTCATAATTCCACCTGAAGCCCATCCAAGAATCAAGATACAGACCACATGTCTTGAATAACTATTACACTACATTTCACTATACTTTGCATTGACGTCATTAGAAACTAATAATACGTCATGACTTGTGTCAAGTTCAATGAATAATCTCGTCATTGTCGAAATGAACTTTGTAATACGGTTAAGAATGAAAGTTTACACCAGATTTATTTAGAAATAACATTTTTACAAAATAATACTAAATGAAAGCGTGGCGAATATTAGTGGAGATGGAAGAAGCAAGTGAAGACGAAGATGAAGATGAGGAAGATGATGAAACAGGATTGGCTAGCCGGTATTATTTGCGAGGCCCCCCACCTGACTTGTCGGAACCGGGTGATCGATATTTATTTGTAATACTTCTTGGGAATCTAGCATGGTTTTCGTTATTATACATTTAAACATAATTTCTGTAAACAATATCGTAATCATATAGGCCTAGATGTCGTCTATACGTGTATCCGTGAACGAAAGTCGTCTACCAACATAAGAAAATACAAATATCACCGTTATACTTTGCGTAGTTGTGGTATTTCGGGATATTACGATTTATTAGGTCGAGATTAACGATAAGAAATGCAACTGCCTCTTTCAAAAGTGAATCCTTCCAAGCTGCAACGAATTTATGTAATATCGAATATTTTACAATTAGACTACTCATGGCGACCCTTTCTTGGATAGAAGTATAGAAATGACATTTCATCATTTTTCATGAATACTTCATCATTTCTATCTTTATTTATCCATTTTTATCGTATATAAACTATGATCTATTTTCTTGTTTCTATATGGTAACCCACCCATTTGTGCATGGTCGTCAATGAATTTAAGTTTCTTTTTCTACTTGTTGATTTGATTTAAAAAGAATTCATAACACATTGTCTAAAAATGTATTTAGTATTTACAGTATTTCAGAGTAGACAAAATGCGAAAAATATATTGGGGTTGAGCTTGTAACCCAATATCAATGATACCAGATACAGCCAGCTTGGAAAATGAAAAATTGGAATATAAAAAATTGTGACTTCTGAAACAATTGGATGAAGGGCATCTGGACATTCAGGGTAGGTCAACTATTTTAACCATAACGTCACCTCATAGAAGCAATATTCTTGAACCCAACTATCCACGAATTGATAAAAAAAAAACTCCATGTAAAAACTGACCACTCCCAATTCTATATGTCACGTAATAAAAACTTGACATATTCCCTTCATTGCACGTACTTGCAATAGAACAAAATCCAACAATGGAAATATGGACCTACCGCTGCACGAACATTTAACCATCAATAAATGGTTCTTAATTGGTAATTAACAGAATCGCTTATGGAATTCTGACAGCACATACTCGTGCCGTAAGATTAGTCACCATTTACCACCCACTAGGTACTAGTTCAGTGAAATGATTACTAAACCAAAGTCATTTTCAACACTTCGTAATTTGATCACTCATCAGTTATCATCTATCACATCCGGTTTAATTGGGACTTTGAGATTAAGCACCTTTATAACTTCATGATTTTAGATTTCATAAAAACAACTGACTTGTTTCTTACACGTTGCTTAAGGATTCATGGTGTAGTCTGCACCATTCGAGTCTTGAACACGAACGAATACAGTGAAATGGTTCAAATTTCAAATGTGATCCAAAGTTAATGGCTTTTTGTGAATTTATAAGCATGCACCAATCATGGAGGCATTTACCATAGCAACAAGATATTGAAATTTAAAATGTGTTCACGAGCTTATGAAGATTCATAAGTGAAGACCACAACCCCACCGACGGTAGCTATAGTGTTTCCGGTGAATCAAGAATCACGGTGATCAAGATGTGACGGAAAACACGTCTTCCTTACAAATAGTAAAATACGTCAAATTCCGGAAGCCACTCTGCCTGAATTCTGATATCATTTTTCAAAACGATCCTACCTCTCAATGAAAAAGTTGCTGCCACGGTGATTTTACATACATAAACGAACATAAAACGTTAACAATGCAGATACGAAATAAATGAATACGTCATAAGATGCAGAAAATGAATATAAAATTATGATGAGTGAAATTAACACATGAGTAAAACATGTGAAATGATGAAAATCAGATTTTTTTCAAACTATTTTCACCACAGATCTCAATAAAAGTTATGTGTAAATAGGCTAAATAAGAGTTCCAATTAAACCAATACTATCTCTTCCACTGTTGTGCATATATCCCTCAACATTGACGACTGGAAGTTTCAATTTGGAATTCCATAAAAAACAGGAATTGTACGAATGTTTGTTATGGATCGACAGTAATTTAGAAGATACTTCTCTAAATTTTATGAAGCAATTCAAGTCGGAAACGGAAAATCACTACAATAAGTTAATGTGTATTGTATAAACCTCCACCTCAGTGCGCAAATGGGAGTCGATTTAGCGGAATATCAGTTCTTTTGTGATAGCTCTAGAACGGTACAAGATTGCAGAATTATTTATAGAAAAAATGCAGAAATCATAACGCAGAAGCACATACATTTTTGATACCCTTCAGATGATACACGTAAGAACTATTCAACTTGTATTACATAATTTTCACAAGTATATAACATTCACCTATGAAAATGTTAAAATTCATGTTTAGTGATATTATTTCACATTATTTTGAAGGTATTAAAGAGGTATTAAAGAATTCTTTCATTAGAATTTTGATATATGACACCGTTCAAAAGTTATCACTAAAAAACGGATATTTCGCTAAATCGACTCCGATACGCTCTTAAAGGAGTAGGAAGAAAATCACACTCCATCCATCAACTAACCTCGAATTTGTTTATTTCATGACTTGCTGAACACTGAGGAAACCTCATTGCTTTTGCGGTAGACATGCTGTTAACATTTTCTTCACATTTAATAACTGAATATATTATAATTTGACATCTTCCACTAAAGTTGAACTGCTGTTTGAGGACTATACCTGCACTAGTTACACGAAACACAACTGCAAGTTTGCTAAGTGGACAATAACATTCTGTAATGCAAGCATAAATCGATTCGATGCGATACCTCGATTCGATATATATCCGAGTTAAGAGAGACTGTTGGCAAAACCTCATAGCAACACATGAGAAAAAAAAATTTGCTCGATGAAAATATCGGTACTTGAGCTTGGATAAATTAAATTAGAATTAGGATCATATTTTCGGTAATGCATTTTATGATTTAGGTGAAGATGTATGTTTTGTACACCAAGTATTAACCTGACATTTTATAATATAATATGACATGCGCAATAATTATCTGTCTTGGGTCTGCTTAACGCTTACGCTTTGATGAAAACATCTTCTTACTTTTTGCCATTTATTGACTCAAAGAAAACAAATACTGTATTATCATGTTTTTACGTTTTGCTTTTTCTTCGTTACTCTATGAGCGATAGTCTTCATGAATGTATCCAATGATGATTGACGAATTATCTCCCATAATAAAAGTTTACCGTTTTGACTGCATTTTACTTTTACTTTTTTTCTAAATTGTATAAAATTAACGATCTGTCATATATATCAGTTATCGTTTACTTGATGAACGTTTTTTTCGTGTATACAATATAGGCCTATAAAATCATAATCATACATGATATATGTAGATTATTTCTAACAGAGGAACCGATGCGTAAACCGAGGTCTCATACAAAAAAGCGGTGCTCTTCGTTCTTCCCCTCCTCCCCCCCCCCCCCTTGAAAAAAAATCATAAAAGCAGTAAACACATACTAGCCTATTTTAAGAAAATTAAAAATCAAGCTGTGATAATACGACAATTTAGAGTAACGAAAAAGAATGTGAAATAAAATCGAACGTAATTACAAATAACTATATATAACACATTTAATTGGTCTTGAATTTATAGTTGACACAAAAGTATAATCAAGGTTTTTTTCAAGGTGGCTTTATCTCATCAGCATTCTGATTGATACATATCGCCAGCCACTTAATTGATCGGAATCTTCTGTATATGACGCAGGCGACACATCCCTACCTCTACCATGCCTCTCCATAGATAATCGATCTTATATGTATTTATTTTATTTTTTCATAGCCAAATGTTAGTTACAATGTAATTGTATATCATACAATGTAACATACATAAGCTTACGTAATACTTATAATAATTAAATAATTTAATTGAAGTATTGAAAATCTTGTATATATATATATATATATATATATATATATATATATATATATATATGTGCCTCTACTTTGCTCGACTTCCGATGTATGTATTTATATTCTCCATGGTGACTGTGACTGAAGACAACTGACCACTTTAGATACAGTTTCTCGTACCATTTGGTGGTTACATTTCACAAATTATAGTAATTATACTTCTTGTATATACAAGGAGATACAGGACATTAAAATATGAACCTTTATTTTAGTCACAAGACAAATAGAATGTGCTACTATTGCCTTCGATGCATGCGCATGAAAATTATCCATTCGTGTGACCAACTTTAATAATAGATTTAATAATAGCTCGTTTGGACAGCCAACACGTGACAAAATGTTTTATACCCACAATACAATTACTTCAATCAAAGAACGAGACGAGAAGACTGCATGCTAATGCACGAAGCAAAAACGAACAAGTCGACGACGAAATGTTGGCAATGAAAAGCAATGAAACGGAAAGCGGTTGCAATTGCATGCTCTGAGTCGATGACTGATGTCAACGACGTATCCGGTAAACGGATAGACAGTACACTATTTATACTTATATTTGCAAATAAAAGTCAAAAGAGTGATTTAAATTGAAATGAGAAATAATTGTACAAAGGACTAATAAAGGACGAATGATTAATTCTTCTTAAAAATAACTTGGGCTCCTGTTTGAATCGGTTACTACTTATAATGCATTTTTAATTTCAATTGCACATGCCTTTTATTTTGTGCATTCACATATGCATTTTAGGTCCATTTTCAAAATATGAAATTATGATTTGAGTAATATTTGGCTAGAAGTTACAAACTTGAGAATTGTGTTTTTCAAGTACACGCAAGTACTCAAGTTTCTAGAGGCGGAAAAAATGTAAAAAAGAGAACGAAAATTTTACTCATTTTCGAAAGATTCTCGTTTACAAATTGATTTGAAAGAATTTTTTATCAACAATCAATTCAGGCAGGTGTGTGAAATTTACATGATGAGTTTTCATTTTTCGCAATATCTCCAAGCTTCATATTTCTTGGAATATCTGAGACAATTCTGAGTAAAGTGAGTGAGATCTCCCAAATGAAAAAACTTGACGACTAGCTTAAGAATAACAGAATGAAAGAAGATGACTCATCCTGTTTCATCCATCAACTCGGTAAATTTAAAACTGCACACTACTGTAATTATTTCAGTGGTGTCATTTAGTGATGGTGTGGTATCTATTTATAAAAGTCAACTAATTTAACTTTTACAAACCTTGCATATAATAATATATAATGCAAATTTTTTAATAATATATTGATTACAATTTAATTTAGGTTTGATGTAGTACGCGAAATAGGAAATACAGAAATCATATAAGCCTACAGCTTTCAGGATGTAGACAAATATTTTGTTATGGATGAAAATACTTCCTGACTGGACAGTGAATTATATTCAGATAATTCACTTATACAGTTGATGCTTGTGAATTGTAATCAAATCATCAGATTAAAGATCCGCGGTTATTAAAGTTCGACAAATTGGCATATAATTGATACATAATGCGGGCTATAGCATGCTCAATTAGTATTAGGTTGCCGTGTTCGAAGGTTGACACAATCAATGTTGATTAACGAATTATACTCAATTAAAAATCAGCTGCGATACGCTAAGGTACAATTATTTTCGTTTGATATTGAGGGACAATGTCAAGTCAGTTTTCTTATCATATCTTTTGTGGTGAATCAGACCGAGAGGGTAAATATATATATATATATATATATATATATATATATATATATATATATATATATATATATATATATATATAGGCCCATATATAAATCAATATTATGGCCACACTTGCTGTTTTTTATTATATAAAATATTTCAAATAATATTAAGAAATAGCCCTCCAAAATATAGTGGCAAAAATAAAGTGAATAATGACGCAGAAGCCACGAAGAATTCTCAATTTGATTCAAATTTCTATTATCCTTCATCAAAAGTTATGATACATTATATTTTCAAACCTTTGAATGTCAAGAATGTAATAAACTAATAATGAACAAATAAAGGATACAAATGTATGTATATAGTAAAGTTTTTCCTCCAAATCAGCTGGACGAATAATTTAAATTACAAATTTTGCTAGAAATCTCGGCAAGATATTGATAGCACCAATTCATAAACAATAAAATGTACCCAATATCATAATTTCTCAAATTCGAGCCTATACAATAGTAGGCCAACTATGACTCAATTCTTAGCCACAACAAAAGAGTCATGCTTGATTAGATAAGCGTAGCGAAGACTCTCATTTCATATGCGGAAAAAATCGTACTTGCTTCGTATTTTTTCTTTTTTTTTACTAAATCGACTGTAATTTTTTGACATAGGTATTATACCAGAGTAGGTTGGGATCGTTTTTGAGAAAAATCTGTTGAACAGTTATTTGGGGAAAAAATCGAAAAGTTTGGTAAACCCCATAAGAATAGAACTTTGCTGGAATTACAAATTTTTCAATTTTATCCATTTGGCATGCCAATTTCATAAAATGTTGATATTGCTCTAACACAGAAATACATCCAAGTTGAAAGACATTTGGATTTGGTCGTTTTCAAGAAAATAAATTATTATATTGAAAAAATGACAAATATATTGAGTTCATAGTTTAGTGACTAAAAATCGATCAACAGGTAGCATGGAATACGGAATGAAATGATAAATGAATGAATGAATAGAGAAGGGACGCTTGACAATTTCTAAATCAAGGTGTGTAGCTCAAGTTTTCGAGTATATTCCATATAAATACGTCGCTTATCTTTCAACGTATATATGCTGCGTTTTCCTAGTATCTAATTATATAGTAGGCCCTATAGTTGTGAATGACCGGTGACATCATGACCCACCCGATTATATAAACAATAAGCTGGCACATATGACATTGAACATATTCCCAGTTCAATAATGTTAAAAATGTTTAGAAAAGTTTGTACGGTGGACGTCAAATAAAGTGGTCGAAGAAAATAGGCCTATACGCACTAAATCTATGTAAAAAACTAGCGGTAAATTGCGAGAAAATTACTTTCAAAATGCAATTTCAATGTCGGATTGAATCATCTCATGTGACAGCAAGTGTACATCTGTAGAATATATTTTTAATCATTGTTTAAAAAATACGATTTCCCTCAATTTTGTGACTATGTTTTAGAAAACTAAAATAAAACTTTTACGTAGGTACCGAGACACTCATAATGTGTGAAATTTTATTTACGTACCCTGTTTCCATTTTTTTATTGATGCATCTAAATAAAAACAGTGAACATTTTTTGAATAAAAATTCTTGTCAATAATGAGTTCAATATTAAAATTGTATACGTACATAATAATAATCCATAGAAGCTGAGAAGACGAGAAGATTCGTGGCTGGATAACGAACAGCGAAAGCATCGCGTAACAATGAGCTAAATATAGTAGAACAAATGAAATAATAACCTACGATGTTGTTGTGTCATATATGCGTCTTCCAAAAGAAGTACGGTGTTGGGAAAGAAATCGGATTAAATTATTTGGAGACGGAAGTCTATTAAATGGGCTCCTGTGTTTGAATAGTGTAAAAATAATTTTCTAGATAGGATCCATTTAGAATAGGATCCATAAACAGGCTTGTTCAGATAAGTCGAAACAAATTAATAATTGTACTAGATGAAATAACACCTGGAAAAATAATGAATTACCGTGTAAGCTGACTTGACAATTATCGCCTACTTTTAGCTGAAATATCAGAAAAAATCGACATTTTCACGGATGTTCCGCAATGATAGTAACTAAGCTCCCTGAATTCACTGACTGATAAATTTATATAAGTTACTTGATAACATTTTTTTAGTTTGTCGACATAATAAAATGAGGTGTAAATGCACTTAATTTCAAAGCTAACACTTGCAAAAAAATAGTTGTTATACATCTAACAAATACCTTGCATTGTTCGTGCCTTTTAGTGCATTTCAATAGGTAGTCCCATATGAAAAATATCTTTGCTTCTCCATAGTCATTTATTAGAAATTTGATAAATTCAATACTCGAAAACTTTTCACACAAAATAAATTTCCACTATGCATCTAAGCCTGAAACCAATTTATCGAAAAAAAAAAAAAATTCACTGAACATTTTGAAAACGCGATTTGAAAACTTTTCACGCAAATAAATTTCCACTATACATCCAAACCCGAAACCGATATTTAAAAAAAAAACTCAAATTCACTGACCAATTTGAAAACGCGATTTGAAAACTTTTTCACACAAAATAAATTTCCACTAGGCCTATAGGCCTACATCCAAACCAGAAACCAATTTTTCGAAAAAAAAAACTCAAATTCACTGACCAATAAGTTCATGTACCGGTAATAAAAAGTAATTTTCTATAATACGTCAACACAGTCATAGAGCTTCACACACCGTATGATCGTCAGCATGTAAATATTTATTAAACGTCAAGTCCCAGCACTCACACTAACGTGCTACAGCATTAAGAGCGGACATAACACATTAGATATCGTGACGTCAATGACCGTACAAAATGATATAATTTGATTGGTTGTGCATGTATTTAATCGATAATTAACCATTGTTTCGTTTCGTTAAGTAACAAGGTTACGAGACAAAATGATATAACAGTCGACGTCAAACTTACGGCCGAATCGCGATTTGAATATAAAAATAAATCTCCTTGAAAATACACCCTTTAAAATTGTGATTTCATCAAATAAAAATGGAAGATAAAATAAAACATAGTATCAAGAACGACAACAAATGACCTGAAAAGTCATTCAGTGTCTACATGGTTGATTACCGTTCTATCAGAGGCCTAATTGGTATTTATAATGGATTTTTATAGAAACACAATACAGCTAAACGCATATAATTAGTAAGTCATACGCCTACTATACAATAGTGATCGAACGATAGGCCTACACTGCAATACAATTAAGACAGTAGGAAGGTATAATAAGATAATGGGGGAAACCCTCAGGAAGACTGTTGACACCAAAGAATCCCTGCGTATAACCTATAACCCAGCGCGGTGTGACACTCTTCGACCATATAAGCCAATACGGTAATACCATCGAATGGTAATACCAAAGAATAAAGAAATGTATTTATTCTATGGTAATACTTGAAACTTAGATGAGAAGTCGAGTGGCTAGCACAATTACCGTCATTCAGAAGTCCGGGGTTCGATTCTCGCCATGGCCGACCATCCTAACAAGGGTTTTTCGTGGTTTCCCTCGGTCGTTCAGGTCAATACTGGCCACAACCGACTCCTTTCCACTATCCATAAACACCTAATAAAATAACCTTCCATCTCATCATCCCATCATCTCATCATTGGGACCATTAGCTCTGATTTAACCCCAAGAAACTACAAATGCCTGCCACATTATTATTAGTATGCGAGTCGGTACACCTTTATATTATAATGAATTATGTTCGTGGCTAAACTATAACACAATATAAAGACAAAATAATCGATTGATAAAAGTACAATCAGATGAATATTGGTCCGCAAAACTTGTTAACTAATGTTATCTATACGATCAAGTCCTATAGATATCGTACCTATATGACGTATATCGGTTATGGGCCTATCGGATTGAGAATTGAGTTTAATTTCAATTAATCATGAGGTTTGAAAAGTATAAAAACAATGAGCCTCTGGGGGACGTTTTACCTTCAGCTATAAACGTAAATGAAAAACATACCAGGAAAATTATTATAAATAATTTATTCACACAATAATTTTAATATGTATTGTATTTACTATTTACATAGTTCATCTGAAATTGTATACGTGATCATGAAAGTAATCACTAGCGTATAAGAGACCTTCTGTATAATCAGTACACCGAAAGTCAATGGGCCTATTGATTGTCTAAAATCGACTCCCAGGCCTCAAGTATATTCTGGGTAAAAATTAAAAAATTATACCTATTGAAGGATAACAATGTTATATATATTATATATCATATTTCCACGGCCTATAATGTCACTGTTATTTTTAGGATAGCGGTCTCGACCTAAAAACAACAATATAATATATACACATACACACAAATATATATATATATATATATATATATATATATATATATATATATATATATATATATATATATATATATATTTATAAATATATATATGATTGTCTAAATTGTCTAAATTTATCAATTGTCTAAATGATATAACAGTGAATGATAGTGAATGATGTTATCAATGAAATTCCCGGTTTATCAAGTAAGAGCTAGACCCTTACTTGATAAACCGAAAATTTTATTTATAACAATTAGGTTTCAAGAAATCAACTTCAATCATACAATATATATATATATATATATATATATATATATATATATATATATATATATATATATATATATATATATATATATATGTATGTGGGTGTGTGTGTGTACCGTGTGATGACTACCACACAGCGAGTGACTAACCGCACGTGTGCACGAATAATACTTGAATTAACAATTTACTGAGCAAAGGATGAATGAGCATCCGCGAGCCACTACCTTGAGTCAGTGAATTAAGGATCATTAGTTCACTAATATAGACAAATGAGTTGAAAGATGAGCGTTATATTTATATGTAATGTACCGGTGATCGAAAAATAAACACATTGGTTTTTTAAACTATACCTATAACTTTTTACTGATACTATAACTGCCTTCGTTATGCAGCTTTAATAGATTGTATATGTAGTTCAATTGATATTTTAATTGATGTTTTCAACTGTATAGGCCTACCTCCAGGTCATTTTGAAATTTTACTTGATATTTGATCTAGAAAATGTACATTTTTTTCCTTCAAAGCAGATTAACGAATTCAAATATAAAATTTGTGATATTGTGTATGTTTCAGGTGTAGAAAATTCAGTGAAAATTGAAATTAAAACGAAGAGATTTTTTCAATTTCTTCCCTCAACGTTCTTCTCATTAAGTTTGTCTAACTTATTAAGTTGTCATTAAGTTGACTAAATTTCGTATAATGGTTTTCTTCTCAAGGGATCCGACCGATTCTACCCCAAATCTAACAGGTATAAACAATGACGTGCATGCCAAGTTTCACCTCAATTTGATTTTTCATTCGTTATGTGGGGAGCCAAAAAAAATGCAAACATACAAAATAGAGGTTTGAGTATGGTTTACGATTAAACTTGAGAAGCATTTGCTCAATTACTATCAACTGGTGTTCATTATTGTGAACCTATATCGAATTTTGACCAACCCACTGAATTATTCATCTCGTCATCAATTGATCGTACATTAATCATCAATGTATCATGTATTGATGTATCACAGGAATAATATATACTTTTAACGTTTTTTTTATGTTTTTTTCCATAAAGCAAGTATATACAACTGATTTACAAATCGACTGTACATGTTAGAACAGAAGTCTATAGATCTTAGTCATACTTTCACTCGTACTTTTTCATACATTACGTGTACGTGCAATGACAAACTTTCCTTGTCATCGAAGCTATTTTAAGAGAATGTGTTAATTACTTACCAAAGAAAGATGTGCCGGTATAACGAAAGGTCACATAAGGAAATGAGGTAGGATCGTATCCATGAGCTTATTACCTCGGGTAAATATGTTCGGGGGTAACTTTCAAGGAATACAACATATGACTTCATCAGATATTGATATCGTCCAGGGCCTGTACGTAGTGACCGGCATGAGAGATGAATTGACCCAAATGTCATAAAATACCTTTAATTTTATCGGAGTGTAAAATTGGAAGTGATTGGCCTATGTATATGTAATAAAATTACTTGACTAATCTCATATAAAAATTAATTAATTAATTAATTAATAAGTGATGACCGGGCCCAACTGCCATACCTTTTATAACTGTCATAACTGTCACACCTGTCATACCCGTCATATTTTCAAGGAGTATAAAATTTAAGTGATTGTATTTTATATGTAATACTATACAACATAGATGTTACTCTTATGAGCCTATATACATTAATTTAATATAATATAATACATATTATATATATACAATATATATAATTATATTCTGACGTGAATTTAAAATGTAATTACCATTTACTTTTATCACGTTATATTTCATCATAATATTTTTTCTCAAGTTTGTATCATTGTGATACCTATAGGGGATGAATCAATTTCAACTTCCAAGTATTTATAATATCTCTAAATATCCATAATTTCCAGTTTCTCCAATAACAACTATATGATCTATTGGCATCGATGGATGATGAATGAAATGTTGAGACATTAAAATGAAGGGCGTTAATTTATAAGGTTTCTGGGAGAGTGGACAGGAAGCGTCGTGACCTTCCTTCAAGGAACCATCCCAGTATTTAAAGACAGTTGGAAACCACGTAAAACCTCTGCCAGGGTCGTGAACAGCGGGAAACGAACCGCGGTCTCCTGTACGGTTAAGGGCACTAAAGCGACTTCCTGTCTCAGTAAGAATTATACTGACGTGGTATCAATAAAAAATAAAGTATGATTGATGAATATTTGTTTAGTAATCGACCCCACTAAAAGCTATGTGATTCGGGGTCTGATAGATGAATGATACAGGCACATGCAGCTTCATGCGATCCGGGAGGCGAGGTGTTTTCGGGCCCGGTTCGATCCCCCCCGCCATCCATCTTTACAGGGTTATTTCGTGGTTTCCCTATGTAGTCTAGGCTAATGCCGGGATAGGCAACGACCGCTTCCTTCATAATATCCTTCTCATTATACCCAAGAAACCTTCACCTCATCATCGCATCATCTCATTAATCATCCATCCGACGCCATTAGATATGCTCTATCATAACTGTGCGTCGTTAAACCCAATATAAAAAAGATGAATGATGTTGTCACAAACACATGTCTTATGCGGGACTCGAACCCACGCCCGATTTCACAATCCCTTGAATTGTCAGAAGAGCGGCTTCCAATATAACATATACTTAAATACGGATTTTACCCCCCAAAAAATACTAGTATATATAAATTATTAGTTCTCATAGAAGAAAAGTTTGAACCAGACTTGTTTAGGCATTCCATAATCTCATTCAATACCG
This sequence comes from Brachyptera putata, assembly GCA_907164805.1. NCBI lineage: Eukaryota > Metazoa > Arthropoda > Insecta > Plecoptera > Taeniopterygidae > Brachyptera > Brachyptera putata. The sequence goes on from OU015465.1 coordinate 11,386,772, forward strand.
GCTTGACACCAGCCTACAGCACTACACGATGCAACAACTATTAAACATATTTCTTAAAAACTTTTAACTAAGAGATTTAGATTTCTGACGTATTATCCACAACGAAACATTGAAACGGTACCCGACTAAACTCTAATCGTACTGGGAAATACACTGATTTAGTTAATAGATAAATTATACTGACGTTCACGGAAATTGAAGAATTCCATCAAAAATGGTTAAAAAAACGATTACGATTTTTTAATAAGTGGGTTTTATGATGGGAACGTTCAAAGTTCACAATATTCACGGCCGGACTTACTAATACGGAAAAGGCTTTAACTGGCAGTTAAGAGTTGTTATTGCCATGGTAACGCGTGCTGTTTCCCACTCTCAGAATAAGGCTAATTCTGAAATCGGTAATACCAACACCGAGTCTCTTTCAAATTATTCGCTTTCTTTCGGTTTATTCGCAGTTTTTAGAGCCTACTATTGATTGTTTATAATTAAAATTATATTATACTTTTTCATAAGTTATAGTTACATCGATTCGAAACATCTCCAAAACTAGAGACGAAACAAGAATAACAAAATAGTATTTTTTAATATTCATTAGGTGTAATGACGAACTATACCAATGAGTAAGATATATTGGCGTCGGTAAATGATAACTCAGGTTATGGTAAAATGAGGTGAGATACTATTTTATTTTGTGTTTTGAATTGGGATAGAAACTGATGAAACTGATGAAAAAACTGAGGTTTCAATGTGGCCAATTGGTTCAATTGAGGCCTTGAATAATTATTTCCAGAAAGCCAACGCTATAGATGTCATTCGAAAAACGAAAAACCACCTGAACAGACGCGACATTGGATCAGAGTTCTACCTTGGCGTTTGTCGCGAGCGAATCTGGAAGCCATGCGTAGCTCGCGGTATACACATATATATATATATATATACAGATAAAGCTAAAGCTATATAGCAGTCCTAGCAAGTAACACAACACTTGAAAAGAAAACGTCGTTACGTGATAATGTTGGCTATATAGGCCTATTGACGTCATTGCTGACCTCCGCGTGCCTGTAATCGCCTGCTAAAGAGTGGATAGGATGAAGCTCACATCACGACCTCAACCGTAGTGGACGTCGACTTACTGTGGTTGTACACTTGCGGTCAAATAAAGTCGTCAATCAAGACATATTAAGATGTACCCTCACATTAGTATATGCATTATTACTAGCAGACAATGTACAAACGCTCTGATAAAATCTATAAAAAAAAAAGAAGTAAAATATAGATTTTATTTAAATTTAAATTAAAAAGTTAGGATATTAGCAGTTTATGTGTCCGCCAGTGTACAATGTCTGGAGGATATCAACTGGGGTTCAATTGTTTTGTAGACGCTTTTAGGAAGATTCATCGAATGGATCAATAATTCATGTAAATATTTGAACTTTCCAAAGTCATAACAATATTCCTTTGAAAATGTGGTTATTACATGGAATGCACATTGAAAAAAATGAGCACGATATTTTGGCAAGAGATTCTTGTCTTCACCAGGAGGATGAAAAATTAAAATGGTTGAAAGAACTATTGAAAACTTTAGACAAAATATGGACAAAGCCATAAACAGAACAACATAGTCCAGCAGCATAAGTCTGCATGTATATGTAAAGAAGACAGAACGATATACGCGAAATTGTTTGAAATTTACAATAAGTTGGATAAGAGTAATGATTTTCAACTAGGAAAACGCCATATGTGCGTTGTTAGACGAGCGAATAGTAATAGTATGAATGAGTAAAAATGAGTAAAAACTGCTTCGAGTGGTACCAATTTAGCACATTTTATGTTTTTTCTTCAAAGTGGCTGACCCGATCAAGCTGAAAATTTTTAGAAATGTATATCAAAATGTAATTCAACTTCACGCAAAATTTCATCTTTTTGGAAAATATTTTTTTTTTCCGCCATGTTATTCTAATGGGTATTCATGAAATTTCTAAAAGTCATAAAAAAAAAGTTACCGCCTGATAATGCCACAAAACTATACAGATCTAAGTTAGATGAGGAACCATATTGAAAATTAGTTTGGAGTTGATAGCTGTAGCCGTTTGACCTGTGGAGAACCGACAAAAAAACAAAAAAAAAAAAAAAAAAAAAAAAAAACGAACACCAATTTTTTACAGTATGTCGAATTGAATCTAATTACCTGATGTGTATTTCGAACAATTTTTAGGGAAGCACACTGAACCGTCATTCAGGGTATCGGGGTTCGATCAGGGGATTTCAAGATATTTCATACGGATTTCAATGGGATTTCAAGTGATTTCAGGGATTTCAGGGATTTCAGGATTTCAGGGATTTCAAGGGGATTTCAATGGGATTTCATGGCAAGTGTACACCAGATTTCAGGAGTTGTTAACCCCTCGATCTCAGTTTCCAAAAGTCCGGAACATATTATAATGTATAAACCGTTTTTATGAAATATCTCACCATTACCAGCATTGGTAAGGCCTATAAACGTAAACTAAACACACCTTGTTTAGTTAGTACCTTGTAGCAGTTGCACACTCTTCCCTTGTCTGAACCAAGTCTCTTAGAACATGTTAACTTCTTTCAGCAGATGTCAAGTTCATCAATGTATACAATGAGAACAAAAATGAATGATAAGCCTAAATTGGTATTATCAGTCGAATCAATCTACTAATTAAAGCAAAGTTTGTGGCCAATTAGTCCTTCATCCAAGCACTTGCTCCAAGGACTGTGGGAAACCACGAAAAACGACGTCAAGATGAATGAAAAAAGTGTTGTTAGTCATGAATTAAACATATTATTTTTTTCTTTCATTACCGGTACATCTTTTCTGCCCCTCTTTACTTAAAATGTTTGAATTTCTTAAATTTTGTATTGATCGAAGGTATAATAAAATGAAATGGCATTCCGCTAAATCGACTACGCACTGTTTTTGTTAGAGTCATTCATAACGCATAGACAGACAAATGTAATAATTTGTAGACGTATACAGGACTAGTCGCTGTGTAACGTGAATAAATGAATATGTACTGAGTCTGATAATAGTACTTGTATTATATTATATGTAAATAAAAACAAACTCTCTCGGCGACCTTGTCGAGTTAATGGGCTACCTGAATAGGTGACAACAGTGACACACTGAGTAATTACTAATTAGTGGCTAGGAAAAAACTATTAAGAGTCCATGCGAGTCCATTTAGCGGAATATCAGTTTTTTTGTGATGACTTTTGAACGGTATAAGATATCAAAATTCTAATAAAGAGGAGGAAACATAGATATTCTCAATACCTTTAAAATTGAATAAGTAGGCCTAATAACTATTTATCTCATATCGCATATTTGCCACGCGTATACGGTTGAAAAATGTTTTTTTAGGAATATACGCGTGAGATATGAGACAAATATGAAGATATGAGATGATCAAGAGACGATATGAGATAAATAGTTATTACTTATACCATCTTGAAGGTATTGGTAAGATCTGTGTTTCCTCTTTATTAAAATTCAGGTATCTCATACCATTCAACAGTTATCCAAAAAGAATTATATTCTGGTACATCAACTCCCATGGACTCGTAATTAGCTTCAAAAAGAATTAAATAATAGACTTCGAAAACGCAAAAGTTTTTCTTCCTAAATTAAATCGCCACATCCGATAGTGAGTGCTAAAGTATAGAAAAGTAGTACATCGGAACCCTATGAAAGTATATAGTTTACCTGGTCGTTCAACAGAATATATGTAGGGCCTATAATTAATTCAACTATCTTCCTTTTACGAAAGAAGATCATCAGTGTAAAATATAATATCACCGTTACGTACACGATGTCGTTACGTCGTGTGTCATGCATACGTATATCTTGGCTGTTTTCAGGCTCGATGAGCTACGTGGACGAGATTTAATGCATTTAAAATAAATACATCTTTCAGAAGATCGATTATTTGTTTACTGGTTGAGTAACGATCCCACCAAAACATCTAGTGAGCTAGGTTATTTGGAGATACGAAAGAGCTAGTAATACATTAATGATGTTTACCAAAACCCATGCATTATGCTGGAGTATTTGGCGCCCTAGGCCCGGGCCTCGGCCCTCGTGGGCATGTGCCTTAATAAGGCCATGATTATCACTTTGATTTATATAAATAGCTTACCGGTGAATCATCCTGTTGCTGAGAGGTGCCCGGCAATGGATGGTGAGACTTCTTCTCTCCAGAACGTTTGTGCAGGAACTGAAACAAAACAATCAAGATGCAATTACAAACTATAATTGTCAATCTATTTGATGATATTCGTTTTCTCGGCAGTGTATGAAAAGTGGTTTGTGGTTTGTTTGTGTATATCGTCTCTGCAATAGCCGACGGATATAAATCACAAATCAACATTTATTAAGCCCGAGTTCAATCATTAAATAACTCCAGATTTGACCCATGACTCTTTGGCGCACAATAAACTAGTTGAAACCAGATGAATGTGACCTCGCACCCGATGTCATTCTATTTCTATACGTAATTACTTTTAGGACTAGACATTTTATCGAGAACGGAGTACAATTCAATACACTAGGGAAGACACTCGTGACTCGACGGTAACTTCCTAAGGTGTTCCGTGTTCGTTGACAGAGAAAGAAAGAGAGAGAGAGGGAGAGAGAGAGAGAGAGAGAGAGAGAGAGGATGGACGAGAGATCGTATACATTGTTACGAACGAGCATTATCCTAATTGGTATTATTATAAGTTACATATTATATAGTATATACACTTTGATGGCGGCAGAAGTTCGCTAACGTGTAACCTTTCACGCCGTGATCTTCCACGATGAGTTTTTTAAATGGGATTTTTTTTGTTGACGATTACTGTTTACCTACAACAGCTAGGTTACACGGGGTACGAATGAGTAGGTGAAAATGAAACTATGAAGCAAGAATAAGACGAAGGACGTTACTATATACCAAAAACATTATGCGGGACTCGAACCCACGTCCATCTCTTATTCAGTTTCTAAAGCAGTGCCTTAGCTACTACTTCAAGATGCATTGTTCAACGCCAACCAACGTAAAATAATTGGCGTTGCATGCAGTGCTTTTCTTACGTGGGTTATAGCGAGGTGGTGAGATGTATCATGCATATATCCTGGGATGCATATAATATTTATAAATTTACGAGTTCCGGTCCTTTTGATGTTGAATATTATTGTTGATATATGTTTTGATAGTATTAAATGAGTTATACATTACATTAATTATTTCTATGTGGTGGAAAGATCGTCCTTGTGTACTCCGTCTAAATGACCCTATTTAATTGTCATCCTTATTGCCTCAATTGGAGAAATTGGGGGCCCTTTTAATTTGTGACAAGTTTTCGATGTCAATTAAATATACATGGTTTTTATTCAACAAACTGAAAATTATACTAATACATTGAGGGAATGAACAACACACCCGTGGTGTTGGCCGCAGGGCTATATTTAGCCCTGGGCGACCTAAGCAGCTCCCTAGAGCGGCAATTTTAGGGGGTGGCATTTTGTAAAAAGGGTGTAAGAATTATATGTATTCTAAATATTTTACAGATACATTTGCCAATGAAATTTGAAAAACGATTGCATGAAAATATTGATAAAATTTAAAAATATTAATTACAGAGTATACTAAAAAACTCGTAGAATTAAAATCTTATTGGAAAATGAGATTGGACAAAATTTTCAAAAATCAATAAATTTACAAGACAAATAAGTATATTACATAAACTATATAATATGTGTACTGTTTCTATGGGCAATTACGCCTAGCATTGCTTGCATCATAACATGACAGCCGTCAAAACAGCCGGGACCTAGATAACAGGAATGACCCTAACCCTACTAGATCAAAAGTCGTTTTTTATGCACATTAAATTTGTTATTGAATTATTTTTAAATTCTATATTTGGATAATCGAAACGCAAAGGCTTCATTTACCTCAAATTTTGTGTAAGTACTTTTCTGCAAACAGTCTACATTTACGGCCACACCTTGAAAACCAAAATATGTTTTTGAACATCTCGTCTCGGTGTTCCCATAGCTTTATAGCCGGGATGCATATGTCACTTTTTTTTTAAAACGTTTTTTTTTCTAATTTATTACAAAATTTTCATTACTTTGATAATAGAACAAAGATTGACTCAACAAAAATGTGAAATGATTTTTGCTCAGTTAAAAGAAAAATAATTATAAAACTGAAATTCATTCAAAATCCTCAATGATCGCAGGTGGGAAGTTGCTTGCTTTTGGAAATATGGCTTCATCAATTTGAACGGAGAAGGGTGAATCAGTTGCTACTTGCATAACGGTCATTCAGAAGACCAGGGTTCGATTCCCGCGGCTGCCTAGTCGACCAACGTGAAAGAGGGTTGTCCTCGGACATTCAAGAGACTACGACCGCTCCTTTCCACAACCAAAGACCTAATTAAATTATTTTTAAAATACTTTTATCTCTTTTCATCATCCTCATTTCATCTCTATTCATTATTTTCTCGGTAAACAAAATCATTCACCGCCGCCAACAGAGCTTATTCATTACAAATAAAAATAAATTACTCTATCACTTGATAATTAATGATTTACCGAATAGGTGTTTAAACAAATACTGCATGTTCAGCCGCATTGTTAAGAGCATCAAATCATTCGAAGTAAGTCAAAGAAGCAATTATTCAGAACCAAGAACATAAAAAAAAATATAATTAAAAACCAAATAAATTTAAAAAACAATCGCTCCGCGGGGTGACTTCCGGTAGCCGCTCCGCATGAAATTACATTTTTTTTTTCATTTCCTGGACACTCAAAGTATCTGCAGTGTGCATCCAATATTTACGCCCGGCATCTGTCGTCCCGTTTATAAGATGAATAGACATTTTAAGAAATCAAATATCAAAACTTGTAAGATATCCACATAAAATGAGTTACTATGCAGATACAATGATGTAATATAAGCGATAATTGATCATAATACAAAAATGGCCTTCAAGTTAATTTTATAAATTTAGTCTTGTAACACAACCCGCGTACACCAAAACTTGGCGAAGTACCGATTATTTTAAAAACCACACATATCTATACAAGCCACATAGGCCTATATACATAAGATTATAGAAAAATAAAATACATATTATTCTAATATTTATTTGCTTCATCTGAAGCAAATGAATATTTACATGAATATGAATATTTTCAAGTGAAAATAAAAATGAATATTTGCTTCATCTTCTTCTGCACTTGATGAATATCCAATTTTTTTCCATTTGAAACCATTTATTTGCCAACAAAAAATCTCTTCTTCAAAAGTACCCCGTATGTGTCAATCTCGCTGGTTATACATGTGCGGTATAAGCAGACGAATTTTGAACGGATGCCGACATATTTTTGCAATTATTGTGAAAAGACAGTGCGGATTCACAATCTCAAATGATATTTTTCATGATTTTTTAAAAATATTGACAAATGGAAAAGAAGAGAATACTGAGAGCAATGTTTGAGATATAGCAGAAAACAATGGAGCTAAGAGAAGAGTCGGAAGACCAAGAGAAGGGTGGCGTTTGGGGAGAAACCGAGAAACCGAGGAGAAAATTGGGAGGATAGACGGTGGGAGGATAGAGAAAGGTGGAGGGACCTCGTAGGGAGAAAAGAAGAAACAGAGGATTAGTGAAAAAGAGGAAGAAGAAGTCGGAACTGGCAGGGACCGGTTGATATAAGAAGACTGCTCTAGAAGAAGTTGTGGGAACACCCCCTAACCCAATCTATTTGGTTATCTGGGTTTGAGAAATACGGTATTTATGATTTTTTTAGACATAAATAATATAAAATAATCCCAAGATATGCAAAAGATCATTTTTAGCAATATAATTTGTAATTTTAAGCATTTATATTTTTAATATTTCAGAACATACACTACATATTTTTACTTGTTTAAGCAAACAATTATCCTAGCCCTATTCATGAGTCATGATCGCTTGTGGAAGTCCCATATCCTAATCAAGGACTGTCACAATTTCAACAAATCTATACAAAATAATAATAATACCGTAATAGATAAAGTAGATTTACGGCACAACCCAACACACAATCGCGATTTCTCAACAAAAATGCTATCTCGTCCTCTAATATTAGTTCAATCCATGATATACACATGCCTAGGCTAGATAAGTTAAGTACATCGTATAATTCACATCATTCTGACGTCAATTAAAAGAACATTACAGTACAATTCGTCTTCACTTAATGACCAAACATATATGACGCCACAGTAATTATCAAAATAGGAGGGAGATAGCAAAGTTTGTCAGCTATCACATGAGCGTATAGCGAAGATTTCCATTTCATATTCATAGAAAAAAATGGGCTTCGTTTATGTTTTTATTTATTTATATATTGTGTACGCGACATACAGGTCAGGAGAAGAAGCAATCGACTTTAAACTTTTTCTGCATATTGGTGGCACACTAGAATAGGTTGGGATTGATTTTCAGAAAAATCAGTCTGATGGGTTTCCCTAAAAATGTTGAGAGTGAGGTTTTTAAACGTTGAAGTAATCCAAGTACTGTAGATCTACGTAAACTGAGCTGTCAGAATATTTTTCATTCTAAATATCCATACTTCTAAGCCCATCTCACAACGCACATACTGCATTTTCCTAGTCATAGGAAATAGAGAAGTTGAGCCGACGAACTGATGCTGTTAACTGATAACTGATACTGGTAGCTCAGTGGTGAGGCGTTTGCTCCACGTGACCGGGATGTTTCGGTAATGGGACCTCTGTTCGATCCCCGCCACAGACAATCTTTAAAGCGGTTGGTTTTTCATGGTTTCCCTTTGTAGCCTATTGAATGCATCCTGAAGAAAATCTATATTGATATTATACGCACTGTACGCACTCGACGTGCAATATGAGAAAAATGGCGGTAAGATATATGTGTAGCTATATTTTATTCTAATTACAAATTTACTTTCGGAAAATTCATTTCATTTGACTGTGAGTGAAGCTGATAAGAGAGAATGTCATTTATTGACGGCTATACCATGCACATACCATGGCTATACAATGCGGGATACCAAGATGGTACAGCGTAATAAGATCAATACATATATATAAGTACAATGGTTTTACAAACGTGACACAGAATTGATTACAAACAAATCATGAATTATTATGAAACTAATTTTAATTAAGGGTACTGTGTCGATTTAGGGTGCTGTTGTTGCTCGCACTCTAAATGAACCCAATGTAACCTACTTATAATCAACCCGTACCTATCCAAACTAAAACTTGACCTAAACTAACCCAACAGAACAAACAATTTAATTTAAATTTAAACATTTAATCTGAAAAATAAATGATCTTAAACCATACTTCCGGTCTGCCGAAGAGCTACTTCGAATGTTAAATTACGATTTTGATTTTGATATAAATTTTGGAATTCTGATTTTGAGCAACAATACTAAAGTAAAATTAAGTGGTCGTAATGTATATGTATTTTTTGTATATATATATATATATATATATATATATATATATATATATATATATATATATATATATATATATATATATATATATATATATATAATGATACAAATTTTAAAAATGGAGGCCTATATATATATATTATATTATATACTTTTTTTAATTGTATTATTATATAATCCTCATGAATAATATTAACATACAATAATGCAAGTACTGCAAGTACGTCTCGTTCTCATCTGAAATGTGTAATAAACATCTCTTCCTCGAGTGAAGGATAATAAACAATGTGGCAGCAACCGCATGAGCGGCAACAGCCTGCATCCAGTAGGCCTACGCCTACCAAGAAAAACCTCAAAGTTGTGTCAGCATCTGCGCAATGACGTCAATGAGACATCCTCTTTAGACAAGAAAGTTATTTATTTGTTACTCTAGTTATACGGGCCTATTTGTAACCGGATTTCAGACTTATCGTTCTACTAATTTGTATTCAATGATTTGATGTAATTTTTCCATATGTAAGCCTACTTGTGTCTACGGAAGAAGTTTGTCAAACATGATGAAAACAAATAACACTTTTATAGGTGTGTATGTTTAATGTGGTTGTAGTTTAGCTTTAGGTGTAACAGCTGTGGTATTTTTAATGTATTTTTAGTTTTCATGATGAAATTTACGATACATTTTTTGTATGTGTCAATATTTTCAGGTTATTTCGTAGTACTACGAGTATCTAAATCGGATCTTAATTTAAATTTCCCGTGAAATTGGTATTTCACCAATATAATTAGTTGAGTATTGTCTATTATAGGGCTCATATGAAAAAAATGGATTTCCACTATTTGTGTTTACATTGGAAACATGCCGTCAGAAGCAATTGTTTTTCGAGGTAGCCCGCAGACAAAAGCTCATTACTCTTATGCGGGTTTTCCTCAATTAATTTTTTTCATATTTGTTTGGGTGATTATTATGTATTGTTGGAGAGAGTAAAAAATTGAAATTTTAATGTTTACCAATACCATATTTCATAGCTTTAGATTTGTTAAAAAAAAGATGCAGCGAGATAATGTAATTTCACAAATTTAAAAATACTTTTCATAATTGGTTTTTAGTTTACAATAGTTCGGTTGGTAGACTGCCTTCTTCTTTCGTGGATACAAGTATACCATTGTTATACGAAACTTGAGACCATCAGACCAAGGGAGGTTTAATTTGTGATAGAAGTATAATATATAAATGTTTGACAATGACAATGTTTAAATATGTTTGACAATCTATTAAAATGTTATCAGCCTAATTAAATAAATAAAAATAAAAATATACAACTTGATTATTTAAAGGTTAGTTCATGGTAGATCAGCCATGCATCTGCGTAAGAAACTTAATTGTGTGATAGGATGTAATATTATTCATGATATGACTAGGTAATATGAGAAATGAAGGTTTAATTGAAAAAAACATACGTAAATAACACGGTAAATAAGTAAATAGGCCTAGATGCAACACATAATAAGACTCCGTATTTTTACCGTTTGTACTTTGTACTGCATGCTATGATCCATTGCAATTATTATTATATCAAACATAAGTAATTGTTCTTTGCCATTTCTATTCCGAACTTCGTTAACAACGAAAACTTATATATAGCCAGACTGATTTTTTTCTTCAAAACTCATTATTGGAAAAAAATTAGACACTACAAATTTACAACACAATAGATAAGAAAATACCCACAACTCCATGTGAAGGTTATATTAACAATAGCAAACTTGAAAGAGAATCAATTATAAAAAATGATTTTTTTATGAAGCGACACTGCTAGCTCAGTGGTAACGCACTAGCACAATGGGACCGGGTGATGTAGATATATCGGGCTGCGGTTCGATACCCGCCGCCGTTCACCTTTACATCTCATCCCATCATCTTAATAAGCTTTCATCCGATCGTATTTATCAGTATAGTGCGTCGTTGAACCAATATAAATGGAAAACTAAATTAATAACATGTTCTGCGATTCTAATACCTGCAAACTTGGTTGAAAAAGTTGAACTTTGCTATTTAATTCTTACAGTATAGATTTTTGGTAGGGCAGTTGGAATTAATAGAGAATAATTAATTTACGTATTTCATCCTAATATAGGTTGAAGACTTTTTGGTAGGTTAGTTTTCGGGTAGGCCAATTTTCCGGTACCGGTACGGGTAGTAGAAATGCAGGCCTATGACCTGCTCAATAGTTATTATAAATAATAACTATTCTTAAATATATGCATAAATAATATTAAAAAATAGTTAACAGCATTCCATAGAAATATGAACGTTGAACGAATGAAACAGCCCTTACTTTTTTTAATATAATTTAATTATTAGCACTAATAAAATAATTATTTCTGATTAACGTATTATATTATATAGATCTACCTATCTATATATAGATATACTGTACAGTACAATTTCTTTGCAATACACTATCAATCAGCATCAAAATGACGATGAAAATCAACAATGCTAACTAAACCCCTCGCACCTTTATGAATCAATGCATCATCTCATGAGCGGTTATCGTAATCATCATATCGTACTGTATTTATGTAGTATCTAGTTTCAAGGATGTCTACTGCACATGTGATACAACGCGCGTTGCGTTAACAAAACATCATCGAAAGGGTGTGAAGTGAAGTAGGCCTACGCTTATCTCAGGGGTGACACACCCACGCGTGGTGATGAATTAACCCGTAGGCCTACTGTCAACGCGCTCCGATTTACTCGATATTATTTCCATAGTCCAATGCCTACTTATCACAGTGACAGTCATCACGACTCTCTAAGAGACAGTAAAAATACTTGTTAAAATTGACGCTTACCTCTTTAATGATATTTCGAATGAAATACGACGAGGAATATGTAGATGGGGGAAACTGAGTTATTGTTGTTGATGCCATTGCGAGCAATAACACACTGAATAATTCCACAATTCTCCGCTAGCAGCGAGTAGTGACTAGCGCTACCTGTTAGCAAGTCTAAGGAAAAGTTTTCAAATCACCGATATCGAACAGAACACACAAATCGTGTCATACAAAATTCTGTATCATAGATGCAGTCTATGATATAATCGTATAGCTTGGAATGTCTTCTTAACGCGGGCTTCTGTTAGTTTTATTATTTTACTCATACTATGTATTGAAATAAAATGATTTATCTAAAGGAGTTCAACAATCCCATCCTATACTATACAGTGCTATAGACTCCTTTGTGCAATAAACTGTTGATTTTGTAACCTGCTTTATTATAACAGAAGAGTCCCATTCAAACCTGAACATTCCCTATTTATGCATTTATGTAATTATTTTATTTATCTAATAACCTACCAAAAGCAACCCAAGTACTGAATTAAAATGGATATCTTGAATGCATAACTACCGTAGTCCACTGCTTTCTCAACACCCAACCATCATTTCCATATTATAAAGAAAAACACTTTCCTATCAGATGCCTTTTCAAGGAGCTGCATATGAGAAGTGTAGCATCCAATTAAAGGAACACTAAACCATAGAGTGAAAAATGTATTTCTTCATTCTATTACTGAACTAAGCTTGGCTAGCTCTAAAAGAATTCTTCTTCCCCCTCTCAACTAGTTCCTAGACTACGACAACTATAATGAATTTAATATTTATAATTTTCTAGTCTGGCAGCAAAGTAATGATAAGGATAAAACTGCTTTTTCGGTGAAAGTATTACAAGACATTAGTCTATATTTATTCAATATTTTAGAAATTTAAATTGTACATGAATTTGTATTGAATTATGTTATTATACAATTATATACACACTTCTACTAACATCATATACTTCGTAAGTTATAACTTAAGTCTAATAAAATATTTTAAAATATATATTATAAATTATTTTATAAATATCTGAATCAAAGTTATGAGATAAAATAAAAATTGCACAATAAATCGTAAAACTATACATTTTGTTGTCAATCATGATGTACAACATTAAAAATAAACAATTAGTATACTAATACCATGCTAAGTTTGGCATTACAAATTGAGGTTATGATTATTTCAATATGCCACGTAGAATGATAAATAACACTATGTAAAGTAACAAAAGTATTCACAATATTTACAGAAGCACAGCTTTTCAAATAGCATAATACATTTTCAAAGTTATATGTATCTATTAATCCTATTGTGAGCAATAAAGGCACTATTTTTTAAAAGGCACTATAGTATCTCCGTATAATTCATTGAGATCATGAACAATTGGCTATTTGTATTTATGCCAATCGTATGGCATACCTAATTACAACAAAATGAACGTCAATTCTATAAAATCAGACCAGTCAATTACCATTTTTTAGGCTTGCCATCTTCATTACGTAAAAGACCGAGCACATAACTAATAGTCTTAATTCTGTAGTCCTCCGAATCTCGTATGATGATGCAATGATGATTGAAGGCTTCCTGCAGCTTCACGTCAATACCTGTGCATTTCATAATAAGCTTTGCTTTCTGATTGTTGGCTACCAGCGCCCATACTATTGATGCAGCCATATACTTCTCTTCCAAAGAGCCGTCACCCAGCTTGGTAAGAAGAAGTTTGAGAAATTCACCTAGACAGAGGAACACAATGCAATAATTCGTATTGAGCTGGACTAAAGCACATTGCTTTCCACAAATGCGAATAAAAACATGAATTACAGTTTTTAAATGAAATAACATTGTAAACAAGTCAATTTTCAGTAGTTCTCCAGGTAGGTATCCATTTTTATATTTATAAATTGACACAATACCGTAGGTCTATTTCAACAGGAGTATTTTTAAATATTCATAATTTTATATTGTTTATGGCTTGAATAAATGTACTAAACAGTATTTGTGAAACTCGCTGAAATCCGGTAGGCTACACTTAATGGTGAGCTTACAGTGAAAAATGAGTCCAAGATACAAAAATTTCGACTACACCTAATGCAACAATAAAAGTAAATAAATCCAAACTACTATTACATTTTTACAATAGTTTACTAAACATGTGCCATGACAGTTTTAAATTTATAATCACCCTTAGGGCAAACACATACCAGAGGCAAGTAGTCTAGAGCGATTCGAATGATTGAATGCAATATTTCGCAGCACGACTAGGGACGCTGTTTTTGTCGCCCTTGATGCAGAATTGGTAAGTGCTACTAGAAGATCTAGAACTTCAGGCATTTTGGGCACACTCAATTGTCCTTCAACATTGTATGTAAAATCAGCCAAGAAACTCATCCATAGCATTTCAACCACTTCCCAGTGTTTCTGCTTCTTTGTGAGCATTGGGTGCAGTTTAGGCAGAGAATAAAACAAATTGCCCTAGAACAAGAAAAAACAAAACCTGATACACTGTGAGAATAAAAATTATTTCACAGAGGCCCCAAGAACTGGACTTACTTCTAGGAATTAGACTTCAACTGGTATAACTAATACGTGAAAATTTAAATGACAAACTAAGGTTTCGGTACTCACTTTACTCATCACAGTTCTGCATTCTTGCGCACGGCAAGCATTTTTGAGCAGTTGGAAAGCCAATGATAACGTCTGCGAACTTTGTTGCCGGCTAAAAGTTTCCATCTCCTTGGTGACGAGAGTGAATATGGCATGTAGAAGAGAGACTGAACTGGCTGTCTTTCGCAGTCCGATGCCAGGGACCGTGGTCGTGAGCACGAGGGATTGACACGCAGGGACACAATCGGTGGTGAACGTACACAGTAGCTTCAACGTGTCGTCGAGAAGCGACGGCATTGCATTACACCACACCCACAGTTTGTGAATTAGGTCAGCGAGACCTTTTTCCGCAGCTGCCATCTTTACTTCAATGCATCCGGAAATGAAGTTCGTCAAGAGACTAAAATGCGCTGTTAATTCATTTAGTACGGGGCACACCTAGGATCAAATGAAGAAGTAAACATTTTGTTTGCAGTGGTGGCCTGCTCTCTTTCGACTACCAGTTGTATTCTAAACATTGATTTCATTGTACATTAAATTTGGTTACCAGTAGACGTAAGTCAAACTCTCTAGTGCTTCTACATTACTGTGTGCAATTTTCAACTCTTCTTGAATTACGTTTTAGAACTACAGTATTCAAGACTCTCAGAGTAGCCCAACAGAGAAATAAGATTCTTGACAGTTACTAACCCTCTTTTTTTCCACTATTCTCTTCAGACTCTCTACAGAGTCTATACTGAGTCTTATGTGAAGTTCTCTCAGCTGAACGATAATAACGTCTAGCAAGCCCTGACTCAATGCTTGACGCTTGGCTTGCCAGGAAACTGCCACTAGGCTCATCAGGGCTCCTGACACTGCTGATTTGCCTTTAACCATGACTTGGCCTTCCTGTTGTAAACGATGAGTTTCATAAAGATCAAGAAGAAGTTCACACAGTTCTGCTCCTCCGACAAATTTTCCACTCAATTCACACTCTTCGGAGTTAACTATTTCTTGGTCGTCCCCATTTGTGTCTACAGTTTTTGGAGTGTCAAGTAAGTTTTGCAACGAACAACAAACACTTGTATCTAGCACATCGGATTGGTTCAAGACGTTTGTCTCGTGGCAGAGCATCGAGGTGAGCGTTGCAAGAGCAGCATGTACCAAGTCGGATGAAGAGTTGTCGTTTATTGATATTTCTATTGTTGCAAAGAACGACTTGAAATTGCAATTATACATAGTGTCGCAGATTATCCTGTAGCCGTATTCATTTCCTTCGGTTAACAGCGAAGACAGTAATCTAAAGATTGATGTCCATAACCGATTGCGTAAGAATAAAAGATGAGGACGATGCGTTGCTGAAAATTAATTGTTTCAATATTAAATAGGTCGTCCTGTTTCCAAGAAATTGCAAAATTACGATTGATCAATGCTTTCAGAATCTCTCAGAATAATATCAGATGAAAATTAAGTATAAATTAATTTAAAATAAATATCTTTCAGCCTAGAACCAAAATGCTACTAAAAGAGGTTACAAAGAATACAAACTAATGCCAAATTTCTATTGGTAAATGCTAATGGCATATAGGTGTATAATGGCAGCCACCCATAAATGACATGACAAATGTTTTAGCCCTATTATTAGTAATAGTTCACCAAGATGATGTGACACTTACGGTACAGTGCCGGATCAAATAGTGTCATGAGAGTAGAGAGGCTGTCTTGTGTTTGAATAACGCTCTTCCTGCACTCTTTACTTGACGCAACACAAAGCGCCAGTGCCGAGCAAACTCCACTGTTCAGTTCAACAACATCCAGATAAAGTTGAGAAGCTTCCCGTTCATCTTGATAACAAGGCATTGCATTGAGACACCTGAATAAACTTCTTGCCAATCCAAACGAATTAACATTCTTGATAACTTCTTCCGGGATCAAATTAAGAAGATTCACCAAGAGCCAAGACACAGATTTTACCAGACTCGGTGTAGTAACGACGTACGGTTCTCGTTCCGCCTCTTTCACACGGTCTTCGCTAAGGTCAGTCTGCAACGTCGAGGACGAGGAACTCAATGGGCCACCTTCTAGATTTTTATTGTAAACAAGAATGTATTCATTCGGCTGTAAATCTGCACCCGGTGCCAATTGTCTACCAGAAAGAGATTCCACTGTCCATTTATCACTGTCCACGGTTATCATGTAACCACCTAGATCAACTGTTGAGCCAACATACAAACGGGACAGTAACGTTGCCAGCTCTCCGAAGAAGTTGGTATGTTCGAGAAGTGATATCAGGGCTTGCGTCCCGGTAGTTGTGTCGTTGCCGGGTGTAAGAGAAGCAAGGCAGAGAGAGAGTGGGCCACTTTCATTACCGCACGACGGCGTACTGTGACTACAGAGGTTGGTTAACAGGATACTTGCTTGTTCACGAACCAGGCACGACTCTTCGTGGTCCATCAGAAAGCTGAAACATATGTAAATGAATATTACCAACAAATCTAAAATATTACTACATTTTTATGGATAGGGCCTACACGACTATATTTCTCAAGTAAAGGCAAATGATGAATTAAATTCAATGAAAAACGGAAGGTAGTGTATACGTGGTGAAGTCAAGGTTAGTGACTGATGCGACGATTCAAGTTTATAACTCATGCAGTTGTGTTGGTAAATGATCAATGGTCGTAACTCGTAATTTAAATCTAGCAGTCAATGAATAAATTATACGTTATATTATATGTTAATCTATGTTAATGTTAATCTAACACCATCAGTATTGTCAGCTGTGGAACGCTATTGGAAGTTGCATATCAGGCAAAGCATGCTTGAATTGTCGCCCTCGTTTTTTATCCGAATTGACAGTAAAGGTTATTTATTTCTGTAGATGGGATGCAACATGGAAAAGTAAGATAGTAAAAAGTATACCTGATTCCTGATGACCAGATATATAGTCCGTCCATGAAATGAGAGCAGCCTTTCGATGAAGAGCAAAAGCCTGCAGCTAACTGTAAAGCAGCAGCTCTCGTGACCGAATCCCTGCTCTGCCACAGTGACGATAACCAGCGCAGGTTTGTCTCTCCTCGAGTTGCCAAAGCAGATGACCAAATTTGCTCCCAGCCCTAATAACAGAAGAAACAAAACTTGTATGGTAAGTAATAAATTAAGTTATGGAATTTATCTAAATTACAATATAATTGATTATGTGGACAAATATGTTCTATATAAATTACCGTATAACCTAGACCAAACCCTATCTAAGCCACAACTATATTTTAAAAGTATTGAATATCTTTAGCAAAAAGAAACTGAAATGTATACTACCATAAATCAAACTGATTAATTTATAGTAAGTACTGTCATTGATTTGGGAGCATGTAAATTGTATCAACACAGTATCAATATATATCCCTGTCATCTATCATAAAAAAAAATATATCAACAACATTTTATCACAATAGTGGTTACTGAAACTGGAACTGGACAAAATGCACCTAATTTAACATTACAAGTCATACTGCATCAGTAAAGACACATTATGTAGGTATGGTAGGCCTTCACATAAAAATCAGGTCATTCAACTTCAAGGCCTATAAAAATTATTTCATTTTACCTAGTTCCAACTTTTAAGCACTTTACGTGTTGGTAGTTACACCAAGAAGAGTAGTATCTGACAAATTGGTACAATATTACATGTTAACAAAGGACCTATAATGTGCAACATACCTTATTGACTGTTTGCTCCAACATTTCAACCAGTAGATGATTCATACAAAGAATTGCACTGCGAGTGATACTGAGTCCCATGAACGAAGCGCCACCTGCGCCACCTCTACCGCAGTGAAACGCAGTCACAAGTTCAGTCAGACAAGCAATTAGCTCCTGCCACAGACTAGTGGCATTGGAACAGCCTAAACTCCAACCAATTGAGCCAGTCAAGTTTGACAGACATGTAAGCATCCAATCCAAGAAGGAAAGGTTGTAAAAGTGTTGTGTATCTCCGAATTTAAGATTCCGAGCAATAGTCCGGATAATGTGAACCCACGAGTACTTCCCACTCTTTCTTTTGTTCACATCATCTTGGCTAGCATAATCCCACTTTCTCTCCATTACTACACAGTCTTTGGCTAGAAGTAACATTTCCTGGCACAGTTCTTTAGATGGGTTCGCTTCAATGTCTCCACCACCATTTTCAGTGACTTTGAGCAAATTTGGCACAGCATGATTTCCATTTTTGAGAATTTTAATAATCCAATAACAATCCTTTCCTTTTCTAGCACTCAGATATATGCGTAAGAATTGTAAAATATTGACAAGTAACTCTTCATCCTCATCACATGCAGGTGGAGTTCTGAGAAATCTGATCAACGTATTTTCCCAAGGTAAATCTTCCCAGCAGTAATCGAGGCTATGATGAGCATCCAAGTCAGTGTGACCATTCGTAACGAGATTATGAAGATTTATACAACCCGTTAGACACCAAACCGAGTCTGCTACCTCTTGATGTGACGTAGCATTCTGGATGTTGTACAGTTGTTGACGACAACTATGCGATATCGCTGTAGCTTTAAGGCAACTCATAATGTCATGGTCGAGGTGGAGAAATTGTGAAAATTTGTCCGAAGGTGACGGTAAAGACTCCCATTCCAGAAGTTCTGCAATACCTCCGTACCATGCGACATTCCAACTCAATTTTAAGAGCTGTTGGCACAGATTGTCATTCATGAGTACAGTTCTAATAGACACGTCTGTGTTATGACTCGTTCGCCAATGAGTGTGTGAGAGGAAGGGGACGCACATCCGCCTTGCTGCCAGCTCGGGGATAGATACCCCATATGAAGCTGTAACTGGCTGGCCATTAGATTCAGGCACTATTAAAATGAAATCACTGTAGAGTAGCAAAAACAACAACTGTGAGGCATCATGACGAAGTCGATTATCTTTGAAATACATGAATCCAGCTCGAAGGATACAATAATACAAAGACGTCTGGTTGGAAAGATCTTGACGAACCTTCGGATTCTGGTACGCTAAATTCTTCAAAATTGTTACTATGGGTATAACAGAATCAGGAAGGTTAAAATAATCGTTCACTAGTATTGCTTTCTGGAAAATATCAAGAAGAACACTAATACCTTGTTGAGCTATAAAAGTCGAATGCAGTTGGGGATGTTCCAGCATAACGCATATTTGTGTCAGTGCCGACCGTTTTACAATTGGTTCCACTCCCTCGGCTGTCAAAAGTTCAATTACCTGACACAGACTACTCTCTTCATAGAATGCTTGAGTATATCTATTCTTCACAATGTGCGAAGGGCGCTCAAGAATGCAAAGACCACTGAAAATATTGCAATGAGCTGAAGAAAGTTCGGGAGATTTGTCGTACGACTGCGATTCTCGCGATAGAAGCCACATTAGGCGAGATACTGCTTCGTCACGTGATAAGGGATCTCCAGAGAACATCAAACGTAGGTTACCTTTTAATACCTCATTCTCAGGTAGATAAATCGATGCGCTTATATCGGGGTCTAACATCTTAGCAACAGCACGACCTAAAACAGTCGTTTTACTGGAAAAGCATTGTAACAGAGGTAGAGCAGGTACCAAACTCTCTAGGAATGTTCGCCATGTTGGCTCAGCCATAAGAAACTTCCCTTTCAATAAATGGATTAGAATCTCTTCTGAATACTGCTGGATCTTTTTATTGCTACTGTATGTGCCATGGCAAATGATTTCTATAAGAACGTTGGTATCGTAGAGAAAAGCGAGTTGTTGCGGACTTCGTGATGGTTTAATATGGTCTACTCCCAGAATAGCCAACACATATTGATGACAAGTTGCATACATCTGAAGTCGAACCTCTGTTTCGCAGTGAGCTAATAACTTGACAACCACCGCATATCCCAGCTTGTTAATATGCCGATGGTGAGTTATACAAATGTCCACATATCGACTTACAAACTCTAGATTCATATGAAATGATAAACTTGCTACCGATTCATTCATCAGAACAAATAAATCATCCGGTTCAATCGTATCTTTACTCTTCATGAACCTCACTGCAGCATCCATAGACTCGCAGATTATTGTCGTATCATTGTAAGCTCGTAACATATCCATATGACTATGTCCGGAAAATGTTTTTGCATAAGATGAAATGTCCGAGTGCAGTGATGGTAATAATATTGACATGGAATGGTCAAACATACTAGTTATTAGAGATGCTTTCAATATATTTGGCACAATAATATCTGCTTGACTGACTGGCACGACTGACTTGAGAATCTTACGTGTCAATGCCAAAACTTGCAAGTACATAACCCGATTCACTTCTTCGCTTGTATCACGTTGTTTTTGATATTCCAAGGTCTGTCCTAACAATATGAGGGCATGCTTTATTCTTTCGGATATTTCTGTGGATATTACGTCGGAACATTGCCACACTTCTGAAGAAACACACAAAATGAGCAAATTAGTCAGTTCTACGGTTAAATTGATTGCACTGCTTAATAAAGTAAAATCAACAGACGGTAAGTTCAGGTGTGGAAGAAGTTGGGTCATCGTTAGCAAACAGAACTGTGGCAAGTTGAGCTGCCTCAGCTGTAAGAGGATGGAATCCTCGACATCACTATCAGAGTTACTGCCCGCTGACTGACTTTTTTCATTGGAAGGTTTGCGCGGGTAGTGGAATGCCTTGGTTGTCTGTTCCATATCCAATAAGGGGTTATAATTCTTCAAGTAATCACCAGCTCCTGTACCACCTTCAGCTGTAGTCCGCGGAAGGGACGAGCCAAAACTTGGTGTAGATACAGACGACCCAGAAGTAGTGCAAGTCTGAAAATTAAGTTTTATTATTTTAATATTCATTTACTATTATAGAGTTCACTAATAGTAATTAAAAATAGTAATTGACCTTTTTAGAAATAAAAGAGCCATCTAGTGGCAACGTTTGAAGTGGAGTGAGACGTGAGTAAGCGCGTTTGAAAGTCTTGAAAGTTTTTTTTACGCTCGATATTACCAAGTCTAGTTAGCCTTCATCTACCAGTTGGTGAAACAAATATCTGCATGGATAGGCCTACTTTGAACGCCAGTTAGAGCTACTTCCACGTTGGTAACTCCAGTAGGCCCCTACTTACTTACTTTTCTACTTTGGTTTTACTATAAAATGATAAAGTGGGACCAGGGAATATCGATATATTCCATTATCAATTATTGTTTAGCTGATTATTGTATCTCATCTGAAATAGTCAATATTTTTCCATCTGATAATAAGTCTATCGATCCTAAAAATCATATCACTACAGTAGGCATTTGGCAACTCTACTTTATATTTAATTGTATGCTACTGTTCAGCTGTATATAACACTGAACAATTCATCCGGAGAGTATAAAATATGAACACATAACAAATCACGTTCTTAAAATGAAATGAAAAACTATTCATCGAATACGCAAAAGTTTCAGCCTAAAGTAAGTTTTGACAGTTATTTATTTGGTGAATGACCTTCGATGGATGTAAGTAGTGACAGACTTACCTCTTGCTTCAAATTGGCTATACAAGGGTCATTATAGTAATGAACTCTAATGTGCAATGCGGCAGTCAATTTGCACAGACATTTCATGACCACAGAGCAGACTCGCTGGCTGTTACCAGTCTTTGTGGTATCCAAAAGCTCCAAAAAGCTAGTGACAATAGCAGGTCTCTGTAGAAAAACTTCTGCTGGAAAATCTTGGAGAACAACATCACTAAAGAAATGGCAGGAATGTAGAAGTAGAGCAGGTTCTGTGATATTTTTCAACGAATCTTCAACCGCCGTTAAAACGTGACGGTCAGTAATAATCAAAGGCTGCCAGGGAAGAAGTAGATGTGGAAAACAACTTGGATATTCCACAGGAACTGCAGGTATTTCATTGTTTTCATCAAAGTACCCTTGTTTGTAGCGATGAGATCTCTTAGAGAAGAGCGGACTGTCTAATCGTGGTGGTAGCGGAAGATCAAACACTCCATACTGTTCTCGTGTTGATGATGTCACACTTCCAGAGCTTTTCGAGTCAATACTCATCTGGTCTGTTGACGGTATAGGTATAGCAGGTATTTCAACATGCCTGCTAATACTGCCAGGTATAGATTTTAAAACTGCAACTGAATGGATTATTTGATCCAAGAGAGAATTGAACTCTGGTTCTATGCTTGACTGAATGGTTTGTAACGCCTCTGATATCCTTGGCGTATCTAGATACGCAGATAATTTCCCATCAACGTCTGCCTGTAGACAAATTATTTTCAATCAAGTGAGATAAAATTATTATTGAAAGGCTTACGGTAATAATTAATTCAATTTCCTGGATACAAGACAGTATATTAGTAGTACCTCTACTCATCAGGAAATTTTAAAGCATAGCTATACATCTACTTTACTTGCCTACTTTCCTTGCCCAACTCATTTAAACAGTATTTTCTCTTACGTGTAATATTCTCATGAGAAGTCGCAATATTTTCTCTTTTTCCTTATTGCTGCCAAATTTAACCAACCAATCAAGTAATCTGAACACCAATTCTCTCTTTGTAAGAAGTTCTTTCTCTCCAAGAGTGCCATAGTCGAGCTTCGATAATATGTTATTTAAAGCACGAACCCGGATCTCCTCCAATTCATGACCTAAAGAAACATTTATAATTCAAAATTATTAAAATAGATGTCATTTTATATTGGGGGCCTACCTACATCATAATTACAAATAGTTTTTAAATAGACGAGGAAACAATTATCTAAAATCAAAACTCCTTAAAGGGCTTGAGGCCCTATAAGAATCTTTTCCACAATTCAAGTTGAAGACACGTCGGATCAACCTGCAGAATATCAATCCTTGGTGCAGTAACCACTCAGCTACTTTGCCATTTCCTGTAGGAATTGGGGGCTCACAGTGTTGTCGGCCAACACCCGAGTTATGCTGAGTGGTCAGTGAGTGACACACTTTGATAGCATCAAAGCATACAGAAATTACAGATTAAGGTTAGGATTAGGGAGGGTAAGGTTTGTGCCGTACAATCAGTCCATACGAACCATGCCCTGCCTAATTCCACATTATAGCATCCTACTAACTTAATAACACTTGGTTATTTTACTGTGACACTGATCTTGGCCAATTGGTGTTTGATTTTCCGAGTTTTTGGTGTTTTCTGAAAGATCTTGTTTATATCTATCGGGAAAAGTCGCGGGATGTTGAGAATTGTTGGTTTTTATAGTTTTTAAACTCACTTAAATCTCATGGTTTTTGCATGTTGTTTGGGAGCTGGAGGAGGCAACTTAAGTTGGTTAGGTTAGTGTGGGAGGCTAATGCCATTGTTGGGGACGTTGGGGGGTGCTGGAGGGCTTGGGCCGACGCCTACTCAATATCTTTTTTTTATATATATATACCGGTATTAGGTTTAACAACGCACTCTACTGATGACTACGATCTATTGGCGTCGGCATTGAGTTAATACCCAATGGCGTCGGTGAATGATAGGCCTATGAGATGAGAGGTTATTCTATTAGGTGTTTTTGGATAGTTGGAAGGAATCAGTCGTGGCCTGTAGTCAAGGAACCATCCCAGTATTGACCTGAATGACAGCGGGGAACCACGAAAAACCCGTCAGGATGGTCAACCATGGCGGGAATCGAACCCCGGTCTCCTGAATGACGGTCCAGTGTATTAACCACTCGGCCACACGTCTCAGTTGCTCAATGTCGAACCCAATAAACCCCGAATTATCATTTGAATGTGTGTTTAAACCCAACTACAAGTTCAAGGGCTGATTAGGCTACATATTGGAAGAATCATCAACTCCTCCACGTGATGGGCTAGGGCTAGGCCCTAGAGTAGGTCTGGGCCCTAACAACACGATTAAACTAAATGATCCTGCTTAGACAAGGACATTGAATTTGTTGGGACACAGATAAAGTAGATAGTCTCCCGTAAGTGTATTAGGCCTAGTACCTAACCTTAAAATTCTATACTTTCATCAAAAATAACATACCCAATTTCTGAATATGTAAAGATGTGATGTTATTTCTCGACATGTTTTCAAATACACACAACCGATACTAACATAGGCCTATGCTATTTTACTTCATTTTGTAGTTCACATAATCACATTTCCATTTATTGACTAGGCCTAGCAAGTTGTTTATGTTATTCATTTTTTTTAATTTTGACGGTTGAAGAAGCCATCTGTATTTTCTACAATCCGAAATCAAATCTACTGTATTGCAAAGGCGGTGGTTCTAAAATGCATAAATGCGCATTCTTTTCTGCGCATTATTAAATCTCGCAAACATTCAAAATGAATATTGAGATTGACACAAAATGAATATCATATAATACAAATGTCTTCGATGAACATCATTCTAAAATTAGCCAGCCATAATATAAGCACTGACCAGAGCACAACACATCATGTCTGCTCAAAATGAAGATACATATGATAAATACAGAAAAAATAACATACTTCTTCCTGATTTATTAATGGGTAGTCATCCTCATGGTAAGCTTACATACACTATGAAGATTCAAGATAATTATATAGGCCTACCCTATTTTGCATCAAGTTTAAGACCGGTGATTAAGAAGAACCTTGAAAAATTGAACTATCTTGAATAATCAAGCACACCTGTACTAGAAGATTGCTTATTAAATGATTATCAAAAGAAATAACCTACCCTTGGATCACTAGACCAAATAAGTATTGTTCCCAAAGGCATATTTCAATTGTTTATCTGACCGTGGACTTACATAACAATTTAACTCCATGATCTGACTCTGTTCAATACCACTTACTGAATGTCTTACTTTAAATTCAACTGAAATTACTACCGGTACCAGTACATAATTTTCTGCTTACTGATAAAGTGAAAAATGTGAAATTATTCATAGTTAGCACCATTTTGTAGGCTTATAATTATTAATTACTGCACTTTTACCCAAAAGGATCTCCAACGTTATCAGAACCACTGTCTCTTGAAGGCTCACCACTGTTATCGGGTAATAATATCACCTTAACCCAGTCCATAACTACCACAACCGATACGAACCGTGACCCAGACCAAAGTCTACAACGACCTTCACAATACACTGGCGCGATTGGTGAATTACGTTCAGTGTATGAAATACGTATCCTTCTAAATACGATTCGACAACATACTCTTTCATTTTTGTTTTATTTATGCAGTACTATTTATATTCAATATAAAGATATCGGATGTTTGAAACTAGTTCTTTTACATGGTCAACATTAACTTAGAGGGCCACACAAATGGTAAAATTGCGTACAACATGTATAATGTTATATAAAAACACCTATACATAGGCCCTAGGCCTACATAAAAAATGAGATATTTGAGTATGTACCCCGTATCAATGATTGCATTTCAGATAGGCCTACTGGAGGAATTGCATTTTTGCACATCTTTTTTTGTGTAACTACTCATAACCAATCACCTTGAAATTTTTTCTGGACATTGATATTGAATATCAATGACAAAGAATACAAGAATTACTAGACAAGAAAATTGGTATTGTGTTTGAGCAAAATTGGTTTGGCACTCCTGTTGGAAAATGATATTGATAATTTGAAAATCTTCATAAGACTAGCATTGGGTGAAATTTCAAATTTTTCAATTTTGTCCCATTGAGATTAAATTTTCACAGTGAAGGTTACGGTATTAAACTTATTATTATTCTAATACGTCATGTTTCTACCAAGTTTCAAGAAAATCTGTCAGCTCGATTTCAAGAAAATATACGTATTAGGCCTATATTATAAAAATGATGAACAATTTATTTCAACTGTCAAAGATGATTAACACGATATTAATGTATAACGAAGGCAATGACTAGACTTGTTAGTTTCAAAATCAAGATGTGCATATAGTTTTTGAATACATTGTATACAAAATGACTTACCTTACAATGCAAATGCAATATTTTCCAAGTCAATCATTACTTCAACATCAACAAAAATTAATAAATTTCAGTTTTTCATTTTTTTGATGTTACGTCCTCTGTGAATGACCGCAAGTAGCCAATGTATTGGTCTGTTTTTTGTTTTCATCATAAGACCTTGAAATAATTGACCACACAGGACATACATAATGTATTGAAGGTC
Source organism: Brachyptera putata (assembly GCA_907164805.1). Lineage (NCBI taxonomy): Eukaryota > Metazoa > Arthropoda > Insecta > Plecoptera > Taeniopterygidae > Brachyptera > Brachyptera putata. Next base: position 11,413,876 of record OU015465.1, read on the forward strand.
CAACATAGGCCTAAATCAGTTAAATGTATCCTGAATTCTCTATTTTTTATCCTTTTTTTTGGAAAATTTTCCAATTAAAATATGTCTCAATTTTTCATATGGCCTTAACGGATAACAGCACAGAAATACCGCCACATTTTTGCAGAGTATCCTTCATTTAATGTAATCCAATCGAAACTTTTAGACGACACCCTTTACTCGGACAAATCACTGATAGTTTCTGCTCCAACCGGATCTGGTAAAACAGTCATATTTGAACTGGCAATCATACATCTACTTATCAAACTTGGTAACATGAAATATACAGGAAACTTTAAAATAGTATATAGTAAGTACTCGATAGTGATGTAATTACTTGTTTTTATATATAGTAAAAAGGAATCATTCATGGCATCTTCTATTCGTAGCTTTGAATTACATATAGATACGGTAGTAGATATTTCTACAAACATTCATGGATCATAAATTTCTCTTCTGTTCCCATAAGATATTAAATGTTAAGAGCATTTTGCAATCAGCATTATTTGATGGCTTTCTTGATATTTGCTTGGTTGATATTGCTTCCATCTTTTCTAATTACATAGTAATTAATTATTATTTTACACATTTTACAGAAATTTATTATTCTGATTGGATTTTGATTACAGTGGCACCAGTTAAAGCACTATGTGCAGAAAGATACCAAGATTGGCACAATAAGTTTTCAAGACTGGGCCTCAACTGCCAGCAAGTTACTGGAGATACTCTTGATGACGATTTATGTAATTTACCAAATTATAATTTGATATTAACAACTCCGGAAAAGTGGGATTCTTTGACCCGTAAATGGAAGCAAAACAAGCAACTTGTTCAAGTTGTGAAATTATTTCTTATTGACGAGGTGCATTTGTTAAACGAAGAGAACAGAGGACCAACGCTCGAGGCTGTAGTCTCTCGCATGAAAACGGTTCAAGACACACTCAAAATCAATAGCAAAACCACGAAACATCTGAATCAAGAAAATGTTTATGACATACCAATTCGATTCGTTGCCGTCTCCGCCACTATTCCCAACATCGAAGACTTGGCAGCTTGGCTCGGTGAACCAAACAATCCAGCAGTCAGTGTGAAAATTGGCGAAGAATATCGCCCCGTTAAGTTGAAAAAGATTGTACTCGGATTTCGTCCGACACCCAATCAATCACCGTTTGTTTTCGAAATGAATATGAGTTACAGATTAAGAGACATTCTATTCACACATGCCGAAGGGAAACCAACACTAATATTTTGCAGTACCAGGAAAAGCGTAATTCAAACTGCTCAAACACTTTCCAAAGAAATAACATTTCATTTCAATGATGAACAGAAGCAAAAGCTGTTATTTGCCGCTAACAATCTTATTGATCAGAAGCTAAGAGAATATGTTATTTCCGGAGCAGGATGCCATCACGCAGGAATGGACATGAATGACAGACGTACCATGGAGGACCTTTTCCGAGCGTCACTTCTTCCTGTTCTGACGACTACAAGCACTCTGGCCATGGGTGTGAACCTGCCAGCCCATTTGGTCATCATTAAATCAACTCAACAGTACTTTGGTGGAGTGTATCAAGACTATTCAGACAGTCAGCTACTTCAGATGATTGGCCGAGCAGGGCGACCCCAGTACGACACAAGTGCCACGGCAATAATCATGACAAAAGAGCAAGATAAACAGAGGTATGAGCGGTTAGTTGACGGTAACGATCTCATCGAAAGCAACCTTCATCGTCATTTGGCAGAGTATCTTAATGCCGAAATTGTCCTTGAAACAATAACAGACAAATACATAGCCATGAATTGGATTCGGTCCACGTTCTTGTATATCCGCGCGATGAAAAAGCCACAACACTACGGTATTTCAAAAGATTTGACGCCGAAAGGAATCGAGAACAAATTACAGGATTTGTGCCTAAGAGAGTTGAATGGTTTAGCAAGTGCAAATCTTGTGAGCATCGAAGACCTGATGGAAGTAAGGCCAACAGAAACTGGTAAACTTATGGCCACATATTACTTGGCTTTTGAAACCATGAAGATCTTCACAAAGATAACCGGTAACGAAAATCTAGAGGATATAGTTAAACTCCTAGCAAGCTGTCACGAGTTCTCAGAAATACAATTAAGAAGAGCTGAAAAAAGGGTCTTAAATGAACTTAATAAAACTAAGGATCGCGAATGTATTCGATTTCCAATAAAAGGAGTCGTAAGAGACACTGCAATGAAAATCAATGTTTTAGTGCAAGCTGCGTTTGGGTGCCTTTCGATAAAGGATCACTCTTTAAACCAGGATTCTCTACGGATCCTAAGAATAGGAGAGCGGGTGTCCAAATGTCTAGCAAAATCTCTGTTTAAAAATGAGTCATATAACTCTCTCCTGAATATAACAATTATAGCTAAGTGTTTCTACAGCAAGCTTTGGGACAACTCTATTTATGTCACAAAGCAGTTGACTGGCATAGGGCATGCGTATTCTACTCTCTTAGCCTCGGCAGGGAAAACGACATTCAAATCCTTGATCGAAGCCAATCCCCGAGACCTGGAGCGCATTTTGAATAAAGCCCCGCCTTTAGGTAACAACCTGAAGAATGCTGCAATTCATCTTCCACAATATACTTTGAAACTTGAACTGAACGAAACCCATGATAAAGCTATTATTTCAGTGACGCTAGTCAATCTTGAAGTTATAATGGATTACAGTACTGCCGGGCAATACCACTGGCTATCACTGCTAGTAGGCGATAATAATAATCGCATCCTATTGAAGGAGAGAATAAATGATGAAATGCTTCTGCAGTATGATGGTGTTCTTACGAGAAGTATGCAGATTGATGTGTCTGTAACCGAAGTTTTGGGAAATCTTATTAGCGATCACTGGGTTGGTCTGGATGCTCAAGCCACGATTACTGTAACGAAGCCAGTGTTCAAACGAACAAGTGATATGATGAAGATGGCCTTACAGAAATATGTTACAAATCTTAACATCCATCCACCAGTTATCCAACCACCTAAAACACAACTTGTTACTGAAACAGCAACGACAAAAAGAATGTCTATTATTGAACAGATCAAAGATAAATCAAAAGGACTTCCGGATATAAAAACTCGAACTTTATCATATAGCAAGACACCAATAAGAACGATGCAGACTAGTCTTGATGAATACTTTTTTACTCCAGTCAAAAACAAAAAATTGCCTTCATCGTGGAGCCAATTTATTGCACAAAACGTAGATGTTGACAAGAAAAAATGCTTAGATAGCAAAAGTATGGAGTACGAAGAAGTTCCAGAACCACAGGTTTACAAAACAGAAGAACTAGTTCACAGAATTCCAAACTGTGATGAAATTGTTTTTAAAAATGATACATCAGACGAAGAGTGTTTATTACCGTATGCAGTTCGAAACTCAGATTTCACTGAACAATACAAATTATGCGACAACCCAACAGATTTAAGTTGCAGGCAATCACAATACCGAATTCCTGCGAGAAATGTATACTCTCCATGTAAACCAATCTCACTACAGCAAACTACCAGTTCACACCATAACAATATGGACTTTTGGAAAGACCGTATTTTGGAAAATGACATGGACGAATGTGAATGGGACACGTCCATTACGCAACCAGTTGATGAGGAACCATACAAACCAATCACGGGGCAAACGTACAATACTGATTCCACGCAAAACCTGTATGCACAACAATATGAAACAATAACTCATAGGTATAACTCGATACAATTCAACATGATCCCAGCTCACGATAACTTTCGGCCAGTAGAAATGTTTAACGATGAAGAGAAAATGGAATTATGCAGGTCAGAAGAGCAACTGGAAAAGATAGCCACTACCAACCATATGACGTACAGCACACAAACAACAACACATAAAAAAACAGGTTTTCAACATCACATATCTCCAAACAAAGACTTGAATGATAAGAATTTGAACAGGGCATTCAGTTCACCAAATATAGAAAAAGACCCAAGTAATTCATCACTCACTGCTCAAAGATTACTCCATATGGACGACTCGGATATAATCGTGCCTTCAAGTAACAATTATTATTTAGACACCCAACAAAAACTTTGCAAAACATCCTCAATATGTAGCAGTTATTATGAGGAATTGAAAGAGCCCTTCAGATCACGAAAAGGTTGCGAAAATGTGCAAATAACTACGAATGCCACAAAGTACAAAGACCCTATAGTGATTGAACATTTATCAATTGCTCACGAAACTAACACACAAATTGAAGTAAAATATCCAACGGCTAACAGTATTTTCAATGACGAGCTTATGATCAATGATCCATACCAGAAAAAAATTCACACAAAGGAAATATTGACTGGAGAAGATCCCGACATGTTTGACGAGCATGTATTTCAAAGACCGTGTAAAAAAGTTATTGAACAAAGTGAAAATTTTACTGATAGTTCCTACTATTCCCCGGACGTAATTTCACAAAAAAACATCATCAGTGCTCCGATAATCAAAGAAAATGATGATGTACAAATTGGGTATAAAGATAATAAACTCATACTTGCAGAAATAATGTTCAAGTCAGAAGAGAAACTAATCAATAGTACTTCATCAGAAGTAGCAGACATTCCTATAAATAGCACAGACCCAAGCAAAGAAAAATTGACTTCCTCACAAAAAGAAGATTCTAATCACAAAGTTGAGCGGTTGGCACGCAAGACGCAAATCTCAAAATTTTGCCCCATATTTATTAAATTTAATGAAGACGATGTCATGAATTCAAGTCACGAAAGGAAACAAAGCAATACTACTGTGACTTGTAACAGTTTAGATAATATACAGCAAATCTCTATAGACAATCGGGCACAAGATATGCAACCGTCTTTGGAATCTTATACCATTGTAGATGATCCTTATGGCAGCTACCCTGAAAACAAATACATCCCAGAACTACCTCTTCAAACCGTACCCATAAGTTTTGACTTGGGACTTGAGCTTCTGTTAGCATATTTGGAAGATGATAACGAAGAGAAATATCTCCCTACGCAACCCATCAGAAAATTACCGGCACAATTCAAAACACTTGACAATGTTCCGCAGCGAAACATCTTCAAGCGTAAGTGGGATTCAAAAGATCCCATCATGGCTCTACTATACGGTCCAAAGTTGAAAACAAAGCAAAAAATATCAACAGACGAATCAGTGAATGCAAATAATACCAAGACAATATCAACTACACCTCAAGCTCCGGAACGAAGACAGCAACCAGATACTAATCGTGAGCAAACAGCAACAAAGATTCAGTCCATACAGACAGCCAACACATCCGTAGACCGACCAATAGCACCAGTTTCTCTTAAATATGGTGTACCATTCCATTATAAGACACCAATCAAGACTATGACACCAAAAATGCTACATTTGATACCTGATAATCGAAGTCCAACACAGAAGCCAGAAAAAACTATGTCTATCACAGTTGAAACAACCAATTGGCCATTACAAACATATAGAAATCAATTACAGAAATCTAGTACTTTTGAGTTGGATCAGACAACTGAAAAGGAATCAGAATCAAATTTCTTGTGGAGAGATTCTCAAATGACATTTACTCAACGATCACCTATTGAGGAAGTGCAATCAAGTGATGAAAGAGAAGACAACATTTCCCAAGAGAAAACAATCGCTAACTCACCAACAATAATGCAAGCCGATGACAATCCAATATTTAAAGAAGAATACAGCAGTTTTGATGAATCACCATTTGGTCAATCCTTACTTAAGGCTTCATTGGCATCAGCTGATCACCAGGATAGGATAAACAGTCCATGTTCTACAGTGATGTCAAAACAAAGTCTTCCATCAAACAGAATACCGACTGATTTTTATAATAAAATGCCAGAGAAATTGAATGATTATGATAGCGTAACAAATAGAAAAAGACCTACGGAAAGTTTCATGTTGAAGCCACGACAGCAAGATTATCAAGATAACATACGGCAAACGAGGAATCAAAAGTATCCGCACACGCAGGGAACAAAGAAGAATTTGAGTTCGTATATAGACAAATCACAGAACGAAGAAAATACATTTCACGATAATTCGACACAAAGTCAAAGGCAGGATCTGCTCCATACAGGAAACTATAGGAATAAGAAATCGAGGGATTCTTCATCTTATCATTCTCAGAGCACTGACAACGAGTACTCACAAGCAAACTTCTCACATACCCAAGTAATCCCCTCAATATACAAAGATCAATGGCACACACGACATACACGTGCATCAAGACCTGTCCGTTCGTCGTCGCCCAATTACCACGATAAGTACGAGCAAAGTGACTCGGACAATGAACATTTATCACAGACTACATTTGATTCTCAAACCAAAAATAGACAGCAGGATATGAGTCGGATATATAGAAAGAGAGAGCCAGAATATTGGGTTCCTAGAGATGAATTGTCACCACATCGAGATCAGCGTACGTTTACAAGCCATTACTCCAACAAAATAGGTCCCATTTATAACAATCAGTCTGTGGGTCGAGAGTATCAACAAGGTGATTATTATCATCCAACAAGGTATCGACAAGACATCATCTCGTCAGCGAGACAACCAGAACGAAAGAAAGCACTTCCGTTTCCAGCAGAATCTAGACAATCTCTTTTTGCTCCTACTAGTCATCGTGAAAAATGTGTGGAATATGAGGACAGTGAAGAACAGATTGACAGTGAACATGAGCTTAAAGAATCAACTGCAGGAGAAAACTGGTTTCAGCATTCAATGTCTCACGACAGTTTACAAATGAAAACTCAACCAATTTGGTACTCTGAACAAGCTACTCCCGGTCTTAATACACAGTCATGGAACGGATTTCGCCAATCAATGCCACCCAATCACAAGACATTATTAAAACCATACTGTATTGAAGAACCCGCCCACAAAAAAACATATACAAAGCATATAACAGCCCCAATCCGCTATGAAAATCCACTGAAACGGGGAAACGATACTGCACATTCAGAACTTTATGAACCAGTTCCTTCTCGTAGACAAACAATGACCGCACCGAGATCTAACCATTTAGAATACACGCAGCCTATGTACATCCGCAATACTACTGAAAAAACAAATGAAACTCGACAAAACGAAATGTTTGAAGATATAAGATCAACTGATGGAGAATATAGCCATCATACTTACAAAGAAAATTGTGAATTATTAGAACCTCCAGAATACAAAAATAATGCAAAACGAGATTCAGATTACATGTACATGCAAAAAATTACTAGTCCAAAACTTTATACCACAAAAATATCAAATGAACCAAACCAGAATCCACCTACAAATACTGGCAGCTCCGACTATTTATCAAGTACATCTTCTACGAATCGTAATCCAGTTCAAATTAATATGAGGCAAAATAGTCATTTCCTTCCACCTAATCATTATAACGATGCAAAGACTCCACTCAATAGAAGCGGTATGTTTCAGTACTGCCAAAAAAAAACTCCAAATGATGTACAACATACCACATCATTGAGGTCATCAAAAAGACAGTTCTTCTAAATTAGAACATGCTCCATTATAGGAAAATGTACCTAGCTAGATTTAAACTGATCAAGTTGTTCATAAATGTATTAGAATAAAATAATATAATTATTGATAGGACTAAAAGTACTGTAAATGGTATGAAGCAATATTTGAAAGTCTCTCCCAAATCATGTTGCCACAAACGTATTTTATAAACATGAGGTTGAAGTGAAATAGTAACTAGTACCTATTACCTAGTACTGTACCTACTACCTGGTACCATTGATCATATTTGTAGATACGGTTATAAACAGAGTTGGCACTTATTTCTGAGCGTGAACTTTCCCTACTTCTCCAAGGTCATTGTTTAGTCCAAGTTTCATCATCCTAGGATTAGCTTCTCAAACACATTAGCTCACGTGTACTTATACGTCTAGCATTATTATATATATATATAAACTGTATGTTTATGATGAATACTTGTATAGTAATTGGTATGGGTGTATATATTAGGCAGACCTATTAGGTAAGGTGATACAATAAATGAAATTCTATAATATACCAAGTTTAGTTTATTCATGGTAAAAGCTATAAGTATGTATAATATATTCAGTCATAAATTATTACAAGTAGATCTATTCAAACTAAGCTGCTTTGACGAGTCATGTAGTATTTCTCACCCTCATTTGTGGCTTTATATCCTATAAAGCCACAACAGTTTTACGTTGCCATCGTGTTTCGATAGGATCAAACCCTCTTGCGGAAGAACCATAGGAAGCCCAGTCAGGAGTCTTACTCATGTAGTCCACAGCCGAGAAGTTGGACTCTCCATTGGAAGCATAATATTTATCTACTAGGATATGAAATTTGTCATAATCAATCCACGTCCACCAATCGCCGTCTACTTTGAACTGAAACAAATCAATATATACTGGTTACATATGTGATCGATATTTAAAATATTATTAATAGATATAATAATAGTGACATAGGTCTAATATAACATAATATATTGGGTAGGTAGGTAGTAACTAGTAACTAACAATTAATTAACTGGCAATTTGCTTACTAATATGCCACGAGCCTCCAAATAGGAATACAAAATACAATGATGTGAAACATGACCAATGACGGGAATGATGGGCTCTACAATGAGGTCAGTAGATATTGGGAAAGGATATGATAAGCTAATTTTTTAGCTGCTCACCTTTTTATGTGCTATCAAAACACAATTAGAATGTTGATGTTCCGAAGCTATTTCGTAGTTTGGTAAAAGGTCAGTGAACTGTTGAACAAAGGTCAATACTTCCTCGTGCCACGGGACATTTTGCATGGTGACTTTACTAGCTTTTGAAGTACCACAATATGTGACACTCTTAACCTCAATAAAATCTGGTCTGCAACAAACGAAAAATTTCCAAATTATTTTAGTACTCGGTCATCACTAATTATTGACCGCAGATAAATACTTGAGTACGAACAGCATTTACCTGCCAGCTTCCACGAGATTGGCATAGTTTTCTAACTCGTCTGTATTCCATTTCTTAACGAGTGTCATCCGATAGACTGTGCGATGACTCTTTTCTGACAATGCTATTAAACTGTCATTAAATCTTTCCCAAAAGTCTTTGAAAAGTGGGCGATCAATCTTTTTGAGCGTCTCTTTAGTACCAGCATCAACACTTACATACAACTGAGTAACGGGACCCATATTACTGGAAAGATTGAAAGAAAACATCAATTTAGGCACCAACAGACCACCACCAACAAGCGACAACTATGTAGTTTACTTATACTACAACATCACTTTTATGAAAGACTACAGACAACAAGTGTAACAGATAGGATATTGCAATTTCATTAAATATATTGGTCAATTTCTCCAAAATAATACGGTACTTTACGTTCTGATCTATTGCAATGACATTACGTCATTAGGATGGGATAAATAAGTAGGCCTATTCAAATAAGATTTAAATTAATTGGTTACCAAGTTTGTTTAATACAACATATTTTATTAACTAGGAAAGGATCAGAAGTACCATAGAGAGATAATTTGAGTAGATAGGCCTATAAAAAATTAGGGAGAAAATCTCGAAAATTTGTAAGTGATTGCGCTGAAAATTCAAGCAATAAAATAAAACCAACGTTAAGTAGGCCTATCCTTGAATTTGGTAGAATATAAAATTTGTCCAAGATAATTTTATACGTCATTTTTTCTTACACGTTACTTGAAAATGGGACCAATATTTCCAAACGTGCCATAGCGGAACGTTGAATACTATTTCGATGACCGAGTTAATCTAATATGTCTGTATCTCACTAATAGACCATTAGAAAAATGAACGGACCATGTAGCGGCACAGTTTGAAGTAGAGCGGGATATTAGTAAGCAAGTTCGAAAGTCTTATGCTACCTAGCCCCTATGGTATTTAGCACAAATGATTTGTGGGTTACAGTAAACGTATTTACTTGTAGACCTAATATGTTAGCAGTTGCGACATTAATATGTTTACTATATTCTAGGAGATTTATACACTAGCTACCAGAGTGAGTAAAACGAGCAATAATGCAAGCTATGGTATATCATGGTGTTTTGCCTTAGCGCCTGTGGATAAGCAGACCAACTTCTTAAACTCTACTAAAATACCCAGAATGCAATTCCATAGATCTTGGCTGCTAGAAGACGGTATAGCAGCAGTAGCCAGTAAGCGCCTTTGCATTGAATTTTCAAAAGGATCTATTCAATAACAAACCACAGTGAGAGTACACGAGAGAAAGAACAATACATATTCATTTACTTTCAAACTTAAAATTAGATTTACCGAATAGCATCTGGAAATTGAGCGTTGGTAACGAGAAACGAAGAAATTCCTTTCGAATGCAGGAGGCGAACATAATTATTAATCTCTGGATACATGATTGGCTCTCCGACTAGTGACAGCGCACAGTGTTTTACGTCCATACCTTCTGTTAGACGTTCTTCCAGAACACCAGATGCCCCTACAAACAAAATCAGAATGAAGATATAAAATGTACTTCATATATGGGCTACCTATCATAGTACATTTCTTGGTCACACCATCACTGATGGTCAATAATCAAACACAGGCAATAAAAAAAAAATGATTGAGTGTCAAGCTTGACACTCATTCATATAGACCTACACTGTTTACTATGTTTGATAATACAAACTTGAAGAATTACTATCCATCAACCAAGCTAGGTTATTTGGTTCCATCCCAGAGCAGGTTTTAAAATTCACTCTTTCCTGTAGTGTAACGTTCGGCTGTCGAAAGCATCCCCAAAAACCCTCAATTGCAGAAACAAAGTTTCAAGATAAAATATACATTATAAGTAAAATAACTTCTGTTCCACGCATATCTAGTCTTACAAAACAACCAACATGTAAAAGTGACACATACTTTGTACTTCTACGTTTTCGAAGGCAAATAAAATTGCAAAAAAATGCCGTAAGGACACATACCTTTAAGCTGATTGATCATGTTATAGTGATGACTTAGAGTGCCCGTTAGGATGTCTTCTGGTGTATCAGTCTTCCACAACCACTCCGTGCCCACAGGATTCGAGTGGTGTCGCCAACAGAACACGCACTTGTTGGCACATGCGAGGCTTGGAGTGGTCTCCATGCACCTGTGGCTTTCTATGCCGTAAAAGCTATGCTTGTAGCACCCACCACGACCGCGTAACATCGACTGAAAGAAAATAACCCTTTTATAACTGTAACTCTTGTTGATAAAAAAAAACATGCCCAATTAAAAGTCGAAGAACATTGGCATAAAACTGAGAATATCTTGTTGATTTTGGTAAATTGCATAAAACATTCAGTAGGCCTAAATATATGTAATTTAGGGTTGTCGTTCAATTTTGAAATTTTGGGAGATTTTAGTTGAGGATTTTATTAGGATAGCTCAATCTAAAAGAAAAGACGAAAGTATTCGGAATCTAAAACTCTTATAGTTTAATAGAGTAATAGATTATGTAGGCCTAATTGTAAATTATGAAGACAATGATATTTTTCACATACTGTACTCAGGTAAAAGACAGTCTACGTCAGATCACAGAATAGTTAGTATTGTATTACGTGTAATAATAATAATAATATAACTTGCAAGAACAATAGCAAAAAGATAGAAATTTAGTTTATAAATTATACATAGGCCTAATATAGTTAGGCCTACATTATAAATTATTTGTGTGAAAATTTGAAATATGGAAGAATATCAAAAACATAATTTGAGAAATAAGAATATTGTAATTATTGAAAGAACAAATAACAATAGTCAAGACAACCCGATTTTTATTCAAGGCATGAGGGGATTCAATAGACTACCAATTAGTATTAGAAATAGGGGCCTACTAGTGGTAATTCTGTATCGCAGTTTAGGTGAGAATGTTTCAAGCTAATTAGAAAAGGGACCTTTGGCTCTATGCTAATGAGAAGTTGAATTATTGAGATGCATTACATTAAAAACATTTATTTCACAGACCTGTGGAATCTATCTTTTTATCTTTGTAGTCTATTTTTTTATATTTGCAACATACATTTTTGTTTCAAGTTGTCTATTGTAATATCCAATATTTCTTTATAAAATTATTGTATATACTGTACTTATAAAAATTACTTCATGCATCAATGCCAAATACCAGAACAGCAATTGCTAATGAACAACTACTACCACTCCATTTGGAAGCTTGCTAAGTTATTTAAAAAATCAGTAGGCATAGATGGAATTTCACCTTGGTCCAGCGACAAAGCTTGACTCCCGAGTGCGATCCAACTAGTCGATAACCTTGTTTCGCTAACGATTCTCGAAGAATTGGGGTAAGCATTTCTTTTTTTTCATCATCGCCAACATCTTGCTTGACCGTTCGTAAGGCTGCCAACACTGCTCCCAATTCTTCCATGTCTAGTACCCCATCTCCACCTATATCACTATCATCATCTTCGTCACTTGAACTGCCTGAGATTCCGATAAATTCGTCTGAAATTTCCTATTATAAAAATATGAATAATTTAACATTAGACCTATCAGATATCAGTATTTCTGAAACATCATGAACTAAAAACTACATTCTCTATACGTACTTCTGTAACATTTTTTTCTGGGTTATTTTTACAATCATTACAGCATTTTCCATCTTTACCACCACAACCCTTCTTTTTATTAAATACACGTTTTTTCTTTGGAGCTGCTTTAATTTCAATAGCTTGCGATTCAGGATGAGACGAGCTTTCTGTGCCAGTAACTGGTAGTTCTTGCGGTGATACCGGCATCGGTAACATTGGAGAAGCAGGATTCGCCACGATAACAGCCTTTGATTCAACAGATAATGCCCAGATGCAGAGAAATGTTACAATCCCGAGTAATACTGGAATGAATAATGTTCCAAACGCTGAGACACCAAATATAGTAATCATTCTGAAAAGTTAGCAACATGTACACAATTAGATACTATTTAACCACTTGACAGCCAGGCTGGATTATTTTCAGGTTACCTTGCACAGATAGGCTACTTGTGTTTGTATGGCTTTTTATAACATTTATAGCAAAAGCAATGGTTTTATTGTACTGATATATTGTTCTACTTGATAGGCTATGTGAAACAAAAAATACGCTACCTAATATCACTGTGATTTTAGAATTCAGAGGCTCGTCAATTTGACACATGTAGCCTAGAACGAGGTTTTGGAATAACAGCTGACTGTATTGTATCATTTTTCAATGCACTAGCATACTCTACCGACAAAAAAAAACATTAATTTCTTAATCTATATCCTAGATGTCTAGGCCTACAAGTCCCATGTCAATATGATGTAACGCGGTTGAGATATTAAATGCAACGCATTGGAGAGTGTACGAACGCACATATGCGCACACGGTCCTGAGTTTGTGGATGCATATATATGCGTCCACAGCTGTCAAGCGGATAAAGTTGAGATTTTTCTTTAGTCGTTGATTTTTTATACAAATTGAAAAATCTCACTGGATCAAGTTACCAACATAATTTTTGAACAATTGCACAGCCATTGCAAGAATGAATTAAATTCAATGAGAAATGTGACTCACCACATCTACAATAGACCTACAATCTCGACCTACGAAATTTTGAAACCACTGTGACTTACATTTAGCTGGCAAACAATCTACGTTCCTACGTAGGTCTACTACAATCCTACCAGCTAACCTAGGGCCTATTTAATTTTTAAATAATTTTTAAAAATATACGGTAGACATGCCGTATCTTCAACGATCTGAATTAGGGTCATGTTAGATGGTGATGGATGATGGTTAGATAGGTCAGCTGGTTTGAACCCAAAAATTACAATATTATCCATTTCACACAAACCTTGGACCTCACTAAAAAAAACTTTAAACATTCTGAAAAAGATTGGGAAGGATGGCATATTTACCAAATATGTGGGCAAAAATGGTAAAACAATTAAATGTATGAAACTATTGGGATATGCTTACATGAAAATTTCAAGAATTCTTTTCATTTTTTCGGCGGGGCACCAAATTATGGTATGGCGTGCGGCCAGCAGGTTGTGCACCACTGGGCTGGACTGTTATAAATTGTCTCAGCCTAGGATTAGGGGCTTCAGGGCCTACTCGAAGGTTAGATGCAGTCAATGGGCCTACTGCTCCTACCGTATCCTACTTACGGCAAGTACATGCCTAGGGCCTAGGGCTGCGTGGAGCCTTGTCAAAGGCTCATGCCCAATTGCTATCATCCTTGAGGCGATCTTAGAAGTAGGCCCTCCCTGACTTACCTTGGGTAGATCCCACACACTGTCTTCCTATAGACTAGGCCTATAGGCCTACTGTCATAAGGCCACTTACTTAATAGTATGCCTATGTCAAAATCTAAAATTATTTATAAAATCAATGTCTATGCTCTATTAAAGTCGAGAAACGAAAGAAATAAGTGTTGATTCAGGTCCTACCTGTCAATCGAGTACCACACGAGTGGCAGATGAAATCAATTTGAATTGAAAATCTAAAACATAGCGAAGTTTCTCTCACCCTGTCACAAACAACACAATTTGAATTGGTCTACGTGAATACTTTGAGCTGGCTTATGGCGTAGACGTACAGCGATTGGCGGGAAGGCCACGGTCCACTGCCTACTTGATACCGGGATTCAGGGAAACGCTATAAGGGGCATCTCTTTGATTTTGAGTAAACCGGTGTTATACCTCTTTAGGTGTTGTGTTCGATCGACTTCCTTTGATTAAATTTATCCGTAATTTGAAGCAATTCATTAAAAGAGTTGAATAAGTAATCCAGGCAAAATCCCCAAGTTTCATCCCAAAAATTCTTTCGTTTGACCTGTGGAAAGCGACCAAAAAAGAAAACTTGCTTTTTTCGTGTAGGGACCTACGGTAAAATGGTTTCTTCGCTTCGCTCATCCAATCATATTTTTTGTACTTATGTAGAGCCAATAAGTATATGTATTCATAGTTTATATATAGGTTACATTTATTTATTCTTTAGTTATAATTATTAATAATGTAAAGATAACATCAACTGGTATATATACACCCACAATTCAATTAACATGATTTTCTTCAAAACAAATTATTTGTTCAATTTCTATAAAAGCAATCTGGCAAATTCTGAAAATAAAACAATATAAAGTTAGATACATATAGATAAATTTGTACATTTATTAAACATGTACCAATTTCAATTATTCACTTGCCTTCATAATTAATTTTTCCATCTTTATCTATATCAGCTATTGTAAGCATCTCGTCGAGTTGAACATCAGTTACTGTCTCGCCTATAATCTCCATGGCTGTTTTTAGCTCATCCTGAAAACAAATCATTAGACAAAGATCATCATTAATAATATCTCATATTATCGAAACAACTGCTCATCCTCAAAACAATATCTCCTTGGGAGGGAACCGTCGGGTGATTATTAAACAAACTATAATAACAGCTCAAATGCAGCTATATAATTTACGTATAGGCCTACGTCTTTATACTTTATATGTTCAAAGAATTTCTCAGAATAATTGAATCATGTCAGAATTAATAATATAATGATCATTATCAGAATAATAATCACTACACTATTTTCTGTTCACCTTTCTGCTGTACCTATATTATTGTGTGAATAAGTATAGGTTTTCGGTTGCATTAGGTTAAACTGGCTAGGTTCGTTAGATTAGGTTGAGATAAGAAATTGGATTGATATAAGTTTTAGGTTCATGGCTTCATGGTTTTTACAAAATACTCAAGTATATTTGCAAATGGGCTTGTCTCCTCAAAGGATTATTAGGTCGAATTATTTCCAGTATTTCTATTGACGTGTATTTTACCTTGGTGATGTATCCATTACCATCTCTATCGAACACGCGAAAAGCTGCTATCAAGTCTTTAGTAACATCGTCCTCCTTATCAACTACTTCTTCATCTTCTCTCAGAGATTGTATTCTTCGCACCCAGAGCAGAAACTCGGTTTCATCAATTAAACCATCACCTGTACAGAATAGGGGAATACAGAATAAATACTTTTAAATGCGTCAATTACAAGTCAAAACTTGATATGTAGGCCTACTACCTATGTACAGTACTTGGTAAATAATTATTATGAACGATAAATATGCTAGGCAAACGCAGCATATGCATATAGCATAAGCCTATCTATCAGTGCTAGTAAAAATAGGGAAATTCATCTTTACTATTTTTTTCTATATTCACGAACAAGTGTGATTGAATGGAAAAAACATATACACCCCGAGATAATGTTATGCTCTTTAATTAATATGACGTTTTATTTTTGGGAACTCCATCAGTTCTAAGATAATAGTCTACGTCAATGAATATCAAGAATGTGATGAATAATTCATTGTAGTATTATCTTGAAACTGATTGAATTCACATAACTAGAATGTCATGAGATTATCTTGAGGTTATCTTGGTATACTTTTCATTCAATTACACTGGTTCTTGAACATAGAGAAAAATAGTAAAGATGATTCTCTATATTTATAAGCACCGTGCACGCAACGCAATATGAATTAATAAATATTTTACAAAATGTACACATTATGTAAAAAGATTATATCTGTCGAATAATTTATTGCAATACAATTTTATCACACGTGTAACGTCTACTATGAGCTCATGAATAATACATTTTGTGATAGTAGATATTTAAATGAATTCAGATTATAAAGCTAGCATTTTTAGAATATGTGAAAATAAAAACTAGAATGTAGTCAACATCATCGATGTTAATGCATGGTCTACCGATATTGTTCAATCAGAGAACTTCTTTGGGCTATTTTAAATGAAATTAAATTGAGATTTTATGAAAATGAAAAAACGATTCAAGGGGTCTATTATCGTTAAACGTTAACATTAATCCTTAATTGTAATGTTACAACAATAATTCGATGTAGGTTCAAGCTACAATCACAGACACCTACGTAGACATGCCAACGTGTAAAACCTAAAAATAGCTATTTCAAGTTTCAACAACCATTTGACCTACTAACTTACTAAAAAATAGAACTAAAAGTTTTATATTTAAATTTTAAATACACATGATTTTGGTTTATGTTTGTGAAGGCGAAGAGAAGAGACGGAAAGTTTATAAAAGCGCGTTGTCCTGTGTTTTGTATGCATCAAAATGACCTCCAAATATGTGAAAAAAATTCAAGTTTCGATCCAGAGATCCAAAAGCTGTACTTGAATCTGTAAATAAAAACATCAATTTTGTTGTGGCTAGGCATAGATGCCTATTGCCTACAATTTAACATGACAATTTAACTTATGTATTAGTATTTGTAATAAATGAATCGAAATTTAAAAAAAATTGCTAATTAGAATTCATGAAATACGCAAACATAAAAGTTTTGTTAAAATATTTTTTGTTTATAGCTATATAGGAATCAAATCTGTATACCGCAACTTCGCATCACCTGAATTTAGTTCAATTATATAAAATTGCTATATAATAAAGAATTCTAAGACGATTATTCATAATGCATAATTTGTTTATATTATATACAACTTTCCATAATTATAATTGTCATCATTAAAGAGATCAGAATTCGACTCCCGTTATGGTCGACCATTTACTGACCTGACGAAGGTATTTCGTGGTTTATCTCTGTCAATACTGGGATTGTTCCTTCCCACTGTCTAAAATCTATCTAATAAAATAACCTTTCATATCATATTCCCAATATCTCAAAAATCGTCCATCAACGCCAATAGATCCTAGTTATCATTAAGTATCCAGTACATCTCGTAACATAACAAAATCCGTTGTACTTGTATGGCTGTGGTATTTTTAAGGTTTTATAATTTTTAAATTGATATGAATTTAAAATAGAATTAAAAAGTTAACCGCAAAGTACATTATTTACTTACCTGATTTACTTGCACCACTGATCAATTCATATATCACTTCATCGGAAAACTCAATTCCAATATTTCTTAACATGAACTGCAATTCATGAACGGTAACTCGGCCATCTCGGTCTCGATCTAGAAGTCCAAAAGCTGTCCGTAAATCTGTAAATAAAAACAACAATATTGTTGGGGATATTGCTTTGAAGTGACTAATGATTTTCATGTT
Source organism: Brachyptera putata (assembly GCA_907164805.1). Classification (NCBI taxonomy): domain Eukaryota; kingdom Metazoa; phylum Arthropoda; class Insecta; order Plecoptera; family Taeniopterygidae; genus Brachyptera; species Brachyptera putata. The sequence goes on from OU015465.1 coordinate 11,432,030, forward strand.
TATGGAACAGATTAAAATAATGTATTGGCAAATAATGTAAATAATGTATCTCAATCGATGCAAGAGTGCCACACAAGCATCTTGGCATGAAAGCTTAAACAATGACGCTTTATATACTTGCCAAACTAATTGTTAATTACATTTTGAGTACAGTCAATTAATTACTTAACCAAATTACCCTGCGGCAGGTTTCTACAATTAGATTATATACTGTGTCAATTGTAGGTATTTATAACAATGCCCTTGGAAATAATATAACTGCACTTCAATAGTTTTTGAACGAATAACAATGAATAATATTGTAGGATGCATGAGGATTATGGTGCGTTAAAAAACTGTCCAACTGAGTAAAAATAGAACAAGATTTTAGAAAAGGGTTTGATAATTTTTTTTGAAGGCATGAGACACTGAGACACTATCAATCTGCCATTGATAGAGAGCCTCAAGTATTTGTATTAGGCCTACATTCGGAGGATTTCTCATATGAAAAATAAAGGTTTAAAAAATCAAATGTGAAAATGTCAAAAGTTTAGCGTTCACGGTGGAGACTATGTTGTGAATAATGACCCAAAAGTTGCATTGCCTTTATTTCATTATAGGCTATTTTGCATACATATTCGATATTGTAAAGTGAAGAGTGAAAGAGTAAAGTGAAGATATTGTAGTGAAGACCTAGAGCGCTGATGCTTTTCTACATTCAGTTATTTACAATACGTGAAAACCGGATTTTCAATTTATGGCAGATTTTTTGTTGTATGCATATTAAGGTGGGCCTATATTATTTTTGTAAAATTTAGAGCAAATATTCTTGTCAAGTTCCATGCATCAAAACATTCTTTTAAAAAATCTACTCTATAATCTTCATCTAGTTCCCATTTATTATCATAAAAATTTGTAGAAAAATGTAAAAATATCAAAACAAGAAAAACACAGAAATTACAGAGTAGTATTATTTTGCAACACCGCGTCAGCGTGTAAGTTTTTGTATTTTTTTGAAAAATCTTTGAAAAGCTTTGTGATTTGTGAAAGATTTCATTTTTTTAAAACGTTGGAATTTTCAGTGTCTTCGTCCTCTTAATTTTCAATTAGTTTAGACATAGAGCAAGGAATACTTTGGTCTATGGTTTAGATATGTAAACTACAGAGCACTAAATCTTAGAACCTTTCCTGAGTATAAGATGAACTGATAGAGCCCCTACCGGTGCTACAGTCTCATTTTAAAAGAACTATAATTTATACTGATGTTTAATGTATTCAAATTTCATTTAGATTAATCTGCGCTGGATGATCAATACAAAAAATAACATGTTGAGTGGATTCAGCTATGGATGGAAAAACTATCCCTCGAAATGTTATAATTAATATGTTTTATTCTGTAGTTTACAAAGAAAAAGAGATAGCAGAGCATGGTTTCGATCCACGGACCTCTGGGTTATGGGCCCAGCACGCTTCCACTGCGCCACTCTGCTTATAAAATATTGTATATTTTCTAAATATAAGTTATAAATAATTTGTTAAAAATTCTATAACAATATTGGAAAAGGTATATCAAAGCCATCAAGGCTATTTTTCTTCTCATTTACAATGTCTATATAATATATACATATATAGGGTTCGTGAGTGGGTTCGTTGAGGGTTCGTTGTGAATTTGGCAAATCAACGCAACCCTCAACGCATCTTGGGGGGAAACCAATAATATATCTATATTACCGTGTGATTAACCTACAGATGCTAATTAAACATCAAATCAGATCAGTAAATACCTTGTAATTCTGTATCAGTAAAATCTTTTTTTGTGGGCGCCACTGGAGTCACTTCAGATGTTAAATTCTTAAAAAATAAATACAGATTATAATTACAATATGTCTCACAAAAAACGTCGGCTAAAACGTCTATAATAGATTGTAATAGTTGGCCATACATTATTTATGTACCAAGGTTGATAGGTTGGTATACTATCTCACCATTCTTTGGTATATGAATTCTTTTATCCAAATAATACTCGGAACTTTTGATCGGAAAAATTATATTGATAACAGCCAGTTAAGAAATGAATTTAAAAAGTTAAAAATAACTTGCATTAATGCATTGCTTTGTAAACTGATGTCAGATAGATTCGATTCACGTGCATAAGCATAGGCATTTGTAAATATCATTCATTCACCATTTACATATACCTCCAAATGGTCTAGCTGTTATAATAATAATTACATAATAATTAAATTAGGGTGATTGTTATTCGGACTGAATGATTTTAGATTTAATATTGAGATAGCGTATTTTTTAAATTATTATACCAACTTGAAAGTTGGGTCAAACAAGCCAATTCCAAAGACCATGTAAATAATTCCAAATTCTGAGATGTTTTTGTATCTATTGCTACAGTACTGAAATTCTGATTGGAGAACACAATTTAGGGGACCTTGTTGTCCACTTATTATACGATAACGAGAGATCTCACTTTTGAAAGAAGTCTAGAGCAGAGCAAATTTTGATTCTTTGAGAAACTAATTTAAAATATCTAATTTGAAGATAGTTAATTACAAGGTTGATACACAAGGTTGATTGTATTAATATAAAATTCCTTTGCGATACGCTAGACATTTTATAACGGCAATAAACTTGTAGTAGTGTGTTTGTTGACAAGATATACAACCACCCACGACCCGGTCACGCGTTTAAATTTAGTTCAACTAACATTTTTATCTCATAGAAAATAATTTCCGCGCCAAACAGGAGAGGAAACAGACCCACATAACTCGACTCTAAACGGTTCTGATGATGGTTCTTCCATTTCATTTACACGCCAAACACATAGAATCTGTGTTAAAATTATGATTAAGGAAGTCATTGAGTTGTTTATAATAATATAGTTATGGGTAGTATGGATAAAACGTTTTATTCATACAGATAAAACTGCTGTCAATTGCAGTTGCCACATGGACACAATAATAATTTGTAAGAATAATTAAGAAAGTCAGAGAGAAACAATTTTTTTGTCAGCTGTTCATAATAATCGTGACTGACTTGCGATCCAGCGATATCAAATACAGTACAATACAAAAATCATACTCATATAAATTAATAGCTTATAACTAGATATAAAAGACGACGATAAAAAGATGAATATTATTGAATAATATACAAATAATTACTATAACTAAGATTAAAGATAAAATATCAACATAAAATAATTATTGCTATGCTTCATGATCAGTTTTTATAAGGACGATTGTGAATTAGTGTGTGATAAATTAGCATTGAAATACCCATTGTTCAACATATTCTATGCGGGATAGCTCATTATTAAAAATAACGAAATTTTTTAAAATAGGCGCAAAATGAACTCGCTTTCGATGCGCCTTTAAACCCTAACACTAACTAAGACGGACAGAAGAAAAACTATCCTGATATAATAATAGAAGCGGTGGAAGGGGGTGGTGAATGTTTTTTTATTATTAAAATGTTTTGACCAAAGAGAGATAGTAGTCTAGTAGATAATAGAGAGAAAATTTAGAAACCGCATGCAAGTTCATTCAACGCCTAGCTGGTTCTGATATATTCTGCTGCAATTTGTAAATCATTATTCTATTCAATAGTTTCAACTTACCTTTGCTTGTTTTTCGGAACTGCGCTTTCTTAGCGGCATTGTGGACCTAGCCCTTTTAGCTGATGAAGAAACCACTGTTTTTTGCTAAAAAATTATATCACGTTAAATTTAACGTTTATTTTCCGATGCATTATACAGGCACCACACAAATTCACATGTTTTACATTAATACATCTGCTAGTCTATTCCCAATTTGATTACCCCTATAATAAAAATCTCCTGTTTTCAAGATAAGAAACGTATACCGGTACTTTTATTGTAGTGTTCACGAAAAATAAAACATTATTTAATGGTATTAGAGAAAATGCAATATAATGGCAAAATATGACAGATGACAGAAGAATGACTTTTAAATTAATTATTACCAAAATATGATGTACTAGTAATTTTGTTCCTTATGTCACTGTGATTATTATTATTGTTATTTTTACAGCCTACTGTGACTTTGTGTGCAATTAGATATCAGTGCAAATCTTCCTAGAAGAGTCCTCTCGGTTCAGATACGTACCTAGCGACTAACTTTTGGCTACCGACTGCATGTGTGACATTGCCAGTGGACCCAAATCCATAACAAGTTCAAAGCCAAGAAATAAAAAATAAAAAAAGCGCCAAACGCGTTAAAACGAAATAAGTGTAACACAAAAGCGTAAACACAGTATATCGAAAATCGCAATTGGCAAGATCACTAAGAACAGGGTCACTGTCCTTATAAAACAAATGAAAGTATAAATTAACTAAACCGGACAAAATACTCAACTCTTCCAATATGAAACTGCGGAGAGATATTTTGTCGAAATGTGAAGATTCTACTTATAATATACTGCATCTAGTAGTAGTTTAGTAGTAGGGGAAGTGAGGTGCTATGGTGCCATAAATAGCTCCAACGCAAGTATTTATATTGGATGGGAAATAGAGGGAGCACTTCGCTTCTTATTATGTATACTGAATATGTTGTAATTTAATGATGCGAATAATTTTATGTATACCAAGATAATGTGGGCTTTGTGGTTTCAAGGTAAATAAATAATAAATCATTTATTATGTACGTTGAGAAGATGATATTTTATTCTTTATATGATAGCTTGCTTGAGTTGACTATTCACCATTATGTGTAATAGGTTATGATGTGAAGAAGAAAACATGTAACGGATGTGAAAATTATGTCAATTGTTATTCAAAATCGTAATTGTTTGGTATTCAAATTAAAATAAGTATGGTGCAAGGTAAGTGGTCGAGGACTGCCGATAGCAGGCCAATGTACGCCTACGGACACAGTGATGCAACCCGTATTACGCCCATGTGCTGAGTATTATCGTCACAAAGGGGAAAAATATATGATCTTGAGTACTTTACGTTTGCAAATAATCTATCTCAATTCTCAACAGACCAAGTAGAGGTTATTTTTTATTAAAAGGAACAATATTACTATAGTCAAGTGAAAAGTGTACACAATTTCCTGAAGTTATTAAAGGTAAAGACGATATGAATTAAAAAGCGGAGCACTTCTAGAAATGATTATGAGCTGTGCCTGTTGGGTTTAACGATTTCTTATTATTAACCAACACGAATTCTGATTCACATATTGAATTGTACTAGGCAACGTGTAATTTTGAATTATTTCATATTGGTAATCACTAATCAGCAACTAAAAACCAACAAATCTCCAGTTTCTGTTGAAAACTTCCAATTAAGTTACAACTAATTGGAGAATACCCTATTTCAATATTGTGGACTGGGAGTGACAGTCGTTATCAATCAAGACGGCGACTCTCAAAAGCACGTGTTTAATCGAATCAACAGGTTTTGAATTGAGTTACGTAGAAGTTTTTTTTTAAGATTAATGAAAATGCAGGCATGTTGGCTACTATAACGGATGTCATTTGTATATTACAAAAGCAAACACTAAAAAACATTAATTTCCATGATTCAAAAATGAAGCTAATATATACATGGATAGTAAATTACACTTGCCAAGACAAATGTGTCGCTTTGATTTAACAACAATGATTCACAAATGAAAAGTATTGTTGTCGAGGGCATGGTCGACCTTAGAGCTGATAGATTATACATAGTATGTTTATGCTGCATAACAAACTTTTGTGTATTGTGACAATAGGGGCATAAAACTCTGAAGAAAAATATCTTCAAGCACAAATGAAGGCAGAAAGTTGTTAAAACTCTGAAGAAAAATATCTTCACCCACAAATGAAGGCAGAAAGTTGTTCGCGATATAAATTTCTTATGCAAAACTTTTTACACAACTGAACTAACTGTAAGGTATCTAGGTTCAAAATAATTTATACATATATCTTCAATTAATAAAAGTCTGTCTTATAACATAAGATTGCTTAGAAAACAGAATAAAAATCAGTTAATTAAAATATAAAAAATAACCACAATAAATTATTTGAAAGAGTAATAAAATAACAATAGAATGAGAAACAAAACATAATTTAATTAAATCTAGGAAAAGTTGTGATAAAAAATGGAAAAATAATAAGGATAACTTTGAAAAAAAATGTGAATAAATACATCTAACAAAAAGGAAGAAAGTGAATGAATACGGTTAACAATATTTGAATAAACAACAAAGAGATGAAAAAAGATGAAATGACACGGAAAAAAAATCAATGCTGAAGGCTGTAAAGATGATTACAAGAAAAAGGTACAAGATCAATTATTTCGCATAAAGCATATATGCCTTCTCACCATTCCTAGTTCATTGATGTCAATTGTCAATATAATTTTTTCTCTTGCTCTTGGTGCTTTATTGATATTTGACTATCCACAGAAATCAACTACATACCCCCCCCCCCCCCCACCCGAAAAAAAAAGTTTGTTATGAGAGCAAAATATTGGATGCCAGTATCACATATTAGAAAAAATATGTTTGTTTGGAAGTGATTGTTATTATTTTTCTATTTTCAGAACGTGATCCACAGGCCAAGTGGAGAAATCAAACAACTTCGACATTTCCTTCTCACCAGAATAGAACTGTTAATATTTTTGCGAAAGAACTTCTTCGGCTACCTTTGGGAAAAAAGAATTAGATTTTTTTACACTTGAAAAGAGAATATTTCAGCAAGAAACATTTGTGAGGAAATCAAATCTTCATCGAGTCTTGTCTAGGTATTCAGCCTACCAAGATTTCAAAAAAAAAAAAAAATCATCTCCCTAGTTTTGAACAATATTAGGCAAACGACAAATAATTTGTTGCAAGATGAGCGAGGTATGACAACTATTGGGATCTGCAGCACTCAAATTCACATTCCAGCATCTAATTATATACCGTAGTAAAGTTTTTTTTTTTTTTTGCGATTACTGTATAAGCACATGATCAGCCAAACTTTAGGGTTCACTGTCATGTAGATATTGTTGTGCTTCCCAATGATCAATGAAGTATGGTTCCCAAGCCAGAATTTTTCACCAATTGTCCATCACAATTTCAAACCTAAATTCAGACACTAGTTTCCACCATAATTATTTATCATGACACTTTTTTGATTTGCACACTTCTTCATACCCAAGGCTTCTTTGAATCCAAATGATCACAATTGTCAATATACGATTTTGAAGTCAACTATAAGTCAAACTATAAAATTCTGACGATTTTTCTTCAATTACATACAATTTTTTTTAAATACTTCTGAGTACCGGTAGGCTCCAGCAAGTGGACCAAGCTGACAGCTGGTGAAATCAACTTTAAAAAATTAATCCTCCAAATAAATTATATTCAAGTAATTTTCAGAAGAAAATGTTCATATATTAAATGCACGAAAAAAAACTGATCCTGCCGATTTGAGTAATTATTTGATAGAAACCCATTAAAAATAGGTACCTTCCCATGTTCATGTTGAAAACCTTGGGAAAATCAGGAGCTAGGTATTTTTCAAGTGAAAATGTAATCAGCAATAACATTGCTATTAAATAAAATTAAATAACACTGAATCTAAAAATCAGAAAAATGAAATTGCGTAAAAGATTTTATAATCTCAATCCAAATGAGAGAAGCGAAGCTGTAGCAACCAAGCTAAGCCATATGTTGAACTTTTGACTTCATATTTTGGAAAATAAGTCAGGAACACTACATTTTTGTAGGTTTGTATAATGTAGGTTTGTATTATCAAGACTGATGAATTACTTGATCACTTGCATACATTTAGGATAATGAACTGAAACTGAATCAAATGAACTGAAATATATTGTAATACACAGAAGATATAATAGAACACAATATTGTTTTTATTAATTTACAAATACAAAAATGAATGACTAAATTTCAGCTTTCACAAATATAACCCAATCAACAAAACTAACCATTCACAGTTTGGTATGCACTCTGACCATAAAAGTAAATCTGTATTTATATATTTATAATATTTTAATGTTTAAAATGTTTGAAATTTAAACAGATCTTATGAATGTTATTACACAATCTACTTATGCATTACATTCCCTGTGTGATACTTGGATTCCCAGCATTATATTTGTAAATCTGTCTAGGTTAATGATGGATTGTTGGAAGTCGTTTTTACCGCTGACCAGGCATGCCCGCCATTGCTGAATTAGGACCCAAGAGTACCTGAAACATAATTGATCAAGTATTCAGATTTTATTGTACGTACGTATTATACAAAGAGCCTACAGAAGTACGTACGGTCATAAACCATTATAAATAATAGAACTATATTGTTGGATGAGCGATATAAGCATATTTATTTATATGAAATCTATACAAAGCATAAGAAAGCATAGGAGGAAAGCTATACAACAGGGGGTTTACAACTCGCAAATTTGGTGTACACACAATTTCAGATTTCAGAGATTTCAGGGAAGTGATTTTGGGGATTTCAAGAGATTCATAGGAATTTCAAGTTATTTCAGGGATTTCAGTGATTTCATGAGATTTGGGCAATTTCAAGTGATTTCATGGTAAGTGTACACCGGATTTCAGGAGTCGTTAACCCCTCGCTATACACCTTGGGTTTGAAACAATTGAGCTGACGTCAATGCCTTCCCGTTTCATTTATGGCTTGGCTTAATCATTTTATGATTTACACCCAATTGGTTATTTGAAAAACATCCATGATTTTTCTTCAATAAAACTGTCAATCCGATTTATGTGAAACTTCGGAACTATATGTCACCATTATTATATTCAAATTCCGTAAGAATTTGAATCTCTATTCGAAAAAAATACTTTTCCAAAATGTTCACTTATGGGTTATTCTCATGGGTTTTTTAAAAAACTGCAAAATGGATTTTCTCAAAAAAGGTTGCAACCAATTGCACATCAAAACCCTACTAATTTGATCTAGATGGTATCACACAGATAGGCCTACCCAGTTGGCATGCCAAGTTTCAACTAAATTTGTACTTTCGTTTGACCTACTAAGGAAGACGAAAAAAAAAGGTTTTCGAGTAGGCCTAGGCCTACGGTAAAATTACGGGACATTATTTTTTTAGTGACGGGCATCGAAAGTACCGGTACTGCAGACTACATCTCAACATCTAATATAAAATATCTAATAATTCCTTATCATCGAACCTGTTTTTGCTGACTACGTTGCATCTCTTCCACTTGAGCACGCTCCACTTCGAAGATAACCGGAGCAAATAGAATGATTGACGAGCTGAAGAAAAGCCATGTTCCAATACGACTATAGTGATATAAACCTGTAGACAAAATGGCATGAGTTGAGAGGAGTTTGCTTCAAGTAGCTTACTTCAACTAATCAACTAATAAGCAGGCATAATTATCTCAAATAGTATGTATGTTAGCTCACCTTTTATTCCACAACAAGTCCCAGAAGCAATTGCACTTGAAACATTACGTACTCCAGCAGGAAACATTTCGGTTAAACCCCAAAGTCTTTCTGATAGTGTCTCGTCCAAATCCTTGAAAATAAATAAACAAATACTAATCGTACTTCTGAAGTTGAGCCGTGTATTCTTAATTTTAGAAGTTTACGGATAGACCTACAATGAGAACTTCTCAGAAGATCAATAATAGGCCCAATTTATCCTATGATATCCTGGTCCACTACGTCTCAACTGTACCATTTTTCAAGTGTCAACGTAATATAGGCCAATAAACTATTGTAACGGTAGGGACTTTCCGTTTGAACAAACTAGTGAAACTGCTGTAGGCCTATCCCATTAGGAGAAGTATCTTTTAAAATACTGTCGATCAACAACAAACCTCGTTTGAATAGTCAAGTCTCAACATTCAGGCATTAAGACTTATAACAGCCAATAACAATAAGACTCTTCTGCTTAGGCAGTTTTCTTAGCCACACCCTTACATTACGTTGTAAGCGCGATTATGAAAAAAAAATGGTCTAGCTTGTTTTTATAACCTACTTGAGTCAAGTTATAACCTAGGTAGGCTTTAAATTAAGACGTTCAACACATTTTCAATACAGCGGCCAGGGACTGGGCCCATCATCGACCAGTCTAGCTTCATGACATTGAGTGAGCTAGGCCAATGGCTGGGCCTACTACACTTCTAGGCTTAAACCTGACTTGATCTTCAGTTGATACATACTAGCATTGAGTTCATAGCCTATAGGTTGAAATTTTAAAATCAAAGTGTTCCTCTAAAGTAGGTCATAGGTTAGTCAGAGGTCTAGGCCTATCATATGGGGCAAAATACTCACCTCATCATCTAAGTCATCTTCTTCACCAAAATGACTGGATTTCACCTTTTCTGGAGTAAGGTCCTTACTGCTCGTAGATAAAGATTCCATACCACTGTCTATATCTTCACCTGCAGGAGCCATAAGAACAATTAGTAACCTTTTATTCCAATAGCCTAGCCAAATAAGCCTAAATGGTCAAAAATGTATTGCCCTCGTGCGGTGTTCGATCCCGGTCGATAGGATTACCCACCTAGTCAGTCAAAACATAACAATGTAAATCAATAATATTTCAACGATATGAGCTGAATATATACACATATAAATGTAGCTTACACTTTATTACCGAAGAAAAATTGTTAAAAAGACTTTAAAGGACCGATAGCCGCTAATTTTAACAATAAAACATGCACAAAATGATTACTTTCATCTCACAGCTTTCTAAGTTTCAGAACTAAATTATTTTAGAGGAATATTACAGTCTTTGATTACAGTCTAGAAGACTGTGTGTGTCAGCTGTGTCATATGGCTGTGTGTATGACCTTTGGTTGTGACGGGACCTCAAGTTACACCTCAAATTAAAATGACGACAGGTGTATTGCCATTTGTCCGAGGTGTAGATTTTACTAGCAATGATTTTAGTGTGAGTATATTATTCGATAAATATGATATTGAATCTTCCATAGCAGTGTACGTATATTATACTCATAAACTCACTTCTTACATAATTTTTCAGAGTGGGAAGTTTCCAGGCGCGGTCCGCCTTATGACAGGCGTTCAATGGCTGAAACTTGACAAGACAAAACTCACTCAAATACCAGAAGAAATGGGAAAGCTTTTGAAACTGGTAAATACAGTATAATTTGTACCGTTTGTAAAGATTGTTGTATATACATACAGGTTCTAGATGACTCCCTCAATTTCTGTATGGCCTATGGTAAAATGTATAGACCCAATGGTATAATGTTGACAGCCGATTCAGTCACAGTCTCTAGGCCTAGACATAACTACAAACTCAATGACCTAGACCAACAATGCCTAGGCAATGGCCTAGGCCTACCTCAGACAACGGCCTAGACCTACCTCAGACAACTAAGGCACCCCTTTACCTTAGAAACTGCAGTCACGCTGGGCGTGAGTTCGAGTACGGCAGCTACTACATAAGGCATGGGTTGATGTAAATGTTCTTTCACATACTATCATTTCATAGTTTACTTAGATCACCTTATTCTATCATTCCTACCCCATAGAAGCTATCCGTTGGTGGGGTTGCTAAGCACCTGATGATATAAATAGTAGGCAAACGCAGCATGCGATATAAGATGAGCGAGATATTTACGTGAAGTATAATCGTAAACTCTTCACTCCTTGACTCGTCTAAAATATACTTGACTTGGCAACTATCGAGTCTAGAAAGAATCTCGGCCACATGGTTCTCCTATTATTTCTATCCATTTTGTGAATAAGATACATTCATTGAATGGTTTTCTTCAGAACGGCTAGTCCCCGTCTGATTGAAAAAAAAAATCATATGTTGATCTTGTACCGGTACGTGTTAACCTTCATTAAAATTTTGATTTTTTGGGGGTTTTATTAGATGAGCGTAGCGAAGATTTTCACTGAACTCTTACGGAACTTTGTCTGTGCGTTTTTTTTTTTTTTTTTTTTTTTTGTAAACACTGCACAGGTCGCAGGGTTTGACCGATCGACATGAAACTTTTTTTTTATATGCAAACTTATCCAACTTAGAACTGTATAGTTTTGAGGTCTGATCGGTTGGACCATTTTTGAGAAACATCATTTAGAAGTTTCTAAAAACCCCATAAGATTTGGCTGAGCGGAAAAAATTGAAAAATTAAATCTCTTCAATATGATTCAAATTTTCCACAAATGTGAACACGAATAATATACATGAATACAAATTTGGTTTGATATTCAGACCAGCCGTTTTGGAGAAAATAATATAATAAATGTATTTTATTCATCGGAAAGATAGAAATATTAGTTGAAAAATGTTGCGTTGTAAATGATCAAGGTTTGTAGAGTTTTCGATTATACTTTATATAGAGATCTCGCTCATCGTACAACGCACATCCTGCGTTTGCCTAGTTTTAAAAAATTTTCCACCTACCCTAATCTTTGTTTTTGAAAAAAAATGTAATTTTTTAGGGCAAAACTATAGGCTTACAATTTATTATGAAGTGTAATTAGGAAAGATATGCAAGCATATTCAACCAACTATTTGGGTGGGTCATTATATGGAGATTACACTGAATTCTTCAATTTTCTTGTACTTTTCTTGTAACTTCAAAAATGGAGCTTGTATGACAGTTTTGGTACGGTACTTGTAACTGTGTATGACATTCGGTATGCCGTGAACGCCGTACAAATTAGAATCGGGTAATGCCTACATCATAACTCAGAAAAAAGTGTGGGTCTTGAGTGGTAATTTGACAGACAAATAAATTGATTATAATTTCTGAAATTGAGATGATGATTTCTCGTTTTCTCTAAAATTAGAGAAAAAATAGTGTCGTTATTAATTTGAATCTATTCCCAGGGTTGTGATCTCCTTTAACAATATACGGTAACTTGAACTTTGCATCAATTAAAAAACGAAACAAGAAGCAAACCAAAATCATTCCGTCCCTGCCGCGTTTATCGTCCATCATCGTTTCATATAAGTTGCTGCAGTGGCGTGGCAAGGCACCACCAGTATCTCCCTACACTTTCCCGTAAATCGTGCAACATTAGGAATAACGCGCTGATGTCACAGTTGCGAAGCCGCCACAGATAGCTATAATCCTAGGTTCAAGTAGAGGTTTCACTTACAAATTATAACACACAATTTTATACCTCACCAGTTGCCGTAAGTTTAAAATTGTGTTAATTATTTTGCGTAATCAAAATCATTATTATCAGTGGGCTATTCTGTATTTTCAACTTTTAAGAAAAAGTATAATTATAATATATATAATTATAAAAGTATAATATGTTGGTAATATTACACTCTCAAGTATCAACGGTACTAATATGAAAGTGCTATAGGCCTACCGGTAACGAATATATTCTAAAACTCAATCAAAGGCATGTAGTGTCAAAATATGTCATATATCGGATCGTACATCCGGGTTCCGTCTGGGTTCCATCAAGTTGGTAATGCTCCAAGAAGCAATATACAACACTATATGGAATTTGAAAAAAATATTGTATCACATAGGCTACGGTAGTAAAAATGAGCACTTCAGTAACATGTCTAAAAGAATAGATTTAAAAAACAAAACATACACATTATAGTGGCAAAATATGTTTGTTACATATTGATTATTGGGACTAATATAGTATCTGTTCATCAAAGAGTTATTGTGTGTTTATTGAGAGAACATTTTCCTTTCTAGGAACATCTTTCTCTTGTGCGTAACGACCTGGAACGCCTCTACGGAGAACTGACTGAATTAAATTGCCTTCGCACGCTCAACATACGTCACAATCGCATCAAGAGTTCTGGCATCCCGGCAGAGTTATTCTTGCTGGAAGAACTGACAACGCTTGACTTGAGTCATAACAACCTGAAGGAGGTACCTGAAGGCTTGGAGAGAGCTAGAGCCCTTTTGGTGCTGAACCTTAGCCATAATAAGTGAGTCGTTTTTTTTTACTAGCCAACAAATTGAAATCACTAGTTACACACTTGGCCAAACATTACGGTGTATGGTTAACAGAAGACTTTTCAGTATCTTTATGTTCTTCATTTCACTTTGTTTTAATGGTACATTACTTAACGACTCCAACAACTAGGTTATGTGGGGTATCAATGAACGTCTGATAATGAAACAATTGTAGGACTAGAAACTAGACTTGATTTTCTGATGTTTGGTGTTTTGGTGGAATAAGCCACAAGGGGAGTATGACATATATTTGTTACGTTTTTCTTTCTCTTTCAGTATTGCCGTGATTCCAAACACACTTTTTATGCACCTGACAGACCTTCTTTTCCTGGATCTAAGTAATAATCACCTGGAAACTCTACCTCCCCAAACACGGAGACTTGCTAATTTACAGACACTTGTTCTCAATGACAATCCTCTCGGACATTTTCAACTGCGGTAAGTAATATAATTTCAGTTGAACTACGCCATATACCATATAATTCATAAGTCACTCATAACTTAGCCTATACCGGTAATTTGATTTTTTTTTCAACAAAAAGTACCGGTATGTGCTTATTTGGTATAATTTAAAATGATGTAGTACTGATGAAGACCGACACAGTTGGATCAGTCACTAGTGCGGTGAACTGTCATTCAGAAGACTTAGGTTTCATTCCCGTAATAGTCGATGATTCTTACGTGAGATTTTTCGTGGTTTTCCGTGGTTATTTAAATAGGTAGGCCTACGCCTACTGCAATGGTTCCTTGAGAACAGGCCAAGACTGTTTCCTTCCCACAATATAGAAACATAAAAAAAAATCATCTTTCACTGACTCCAATAGAAATTCAATTGAAGTCAATAGAGTACAATTAAAATAAATAGAAGTATTGATAGGTGAACAATTTTTTGAATGAAATATCTAAATGTCTACCTCTTCTGATACAGGCCCACTAGTTCTATATTTACTTCCAAAGCATTTCAAGGAATATACATTTTTATCAGTGGTGTTTTTATAATGATGTGTTCAAGAGTTGATGATGATTAAGGAGCAATAAAATGTATTCTTAACTTATCAATATTCTAAAAATTTAATTGATATTAATTACAGTCAATTACCATCGTTGATGCATCTGGAAACACTCCATATGCGTAATACACAGCGCACTCTTCAGAACATTCCTGGGAATCTGGACAGTTTGACCAATTTGACCGACTTGGACTTGTCACAAAATGCCTTACCGAAAGTGCCTGATGCTCTCTACTCGCTTCCGAACTTGCGTAGGCTAAACCTCAGTGACAACGAAATCACTGAACTCTCGCAAGGAATAGGTATGTTATGGTTTCAAGATTTTACATTAATAAAGTTGGTGTTTCAAATTAAAATTAATACATATGTAGAGTTCAGTGAGATATATAGATTCAAATTCTTAATAATATGCACTTTTGCAATATAATTGTTGATCTATATATAGGCTAGCCTTCTTTTGAATGTCAAATGTATAGTGTAGGCGTACATATGTGTTGGGGCCTACCATGCATGCTAAAGAATCAAAATATTTCATTTGTAGCTATATAGCCCCATGTATGAATTGTAATCCAGCTGAAATTGATTCAAAATTAGTGATGGCTCTAATTTCCAAGCCACTAAATTGGATAATAAACTGTCAATTAATTGTATATTATAATTTTTAAAATACTGTCTTCTCGACAGAATTCTGGCAGCGTTTGGAGACTTTGAAACTATGTCGTAATCAATTGACGGCCTTACCTGCGTCCCTGTGCAAAATCGCTTCTCTCCGAAGGCTGTACACAAACGATAACAAACTAGATTTTGAAGGTATACCGTCAGGCATTGGAAAACTGTCCAGTCTAGAGGTATTCTCAGCGGCTAATAATCAGCTGGAGATGATTCCTGAGGGCCTGTGTAGGTAAGTAGTAAATACTTATGAGTAATGAGTATAAATTTACTATTTACTATTATTACTGTAATATGGGGACAGTTCCCAGAATACAGACTAGGCCTACCTCCTTTTCAATATCCACAATTCGTCGATTCCTAGTAAAGTAATCTTTCGTGTTAAATTTATTGTCTCATTCTATAGTGAATTCAAACTCTGTTGATCGTCAACTTGCTTGAACCACTTGATTTATAAAAATGAAAATTATCAAAAACTGTGTATTGGATCACCAGCTTGTACATTAAATATCAACTAAAACATTTGAAAACGGACGACCCAATTGTCTTCTGGGTAGACCTGTTTCTTGAAAGAAAGTTTTGTTCAGTTTAGCAATTCATCTGATTTGTTGAGCACGCTGAAAAAAAAATACAAAAGCAAATTCAAAATTAGTTGAATATAGTTTTTTCATGAATCTAATTACAGGTGTGGCTCATTGAAGAAGCTCATTCTCACCGGTAATCGTCTCATCACTCTGCCCGACGCGATACATCTCCTAACCGACCTGGACGTGTTGGACCTACGGGAGAATCCCGACCTGGTAATGCCTCCGAAACCTATGGAAGTGCAACGCGGATCTGGAGTCGAGTACTACAATATTGATTTCTCGCTTCAACATCAGTTGCGACTAGCGGGCGCCAACGTTCCGGCACCAGCGCCATCGAGTAGTAAGTTTTACAATCACAAATTGAATATTAAAGTGTACGGGGCTGTGGGCTGGTTGTATCAAGTAGGCTTATTAGCCTAGTGGATTATTATTGTCGATTTGTTTGGATTCCAATGTGATTTCATTTCACTATTCTTTGGCAAGGACTCTTTTGTTAACTATGATTTCTACTACTCATTTTAATTTATAATTTCCTTTTGATACGTAACTAATTTGTGGAAAGTGAAAATTGGGCAATAGAAGATGAGAATTTACTACTCTTCATCAATAATACTAGGCCTAAATTGAATCTCAAACAGTCCTCTGTTGTCCCTATTAGAAAATAATCTACTTGAAACTTTTCTCTGGATGATTCATTAAAGAACTAGCTTGACAAAACAGGAAAGCTATTTAATCAATTTAATTCAATATTAAATTGATTTGAATAATAATTTTACTTCTTCAGATCAGAGTAAAGATCCGATCGCTCGTAAGCTACGCTTGAGACGAGGACGCCGGGACCAAGAGGAAGCTGATCAGGATCAGGCTAAAATTCTCAAGGGAATGAAAGATGTAGCAAAGGATAAAAACAAGCAGAAAACCGCCGAGGAAGCGAAAGCGGAGTCCGTCAAGTGAGTGTGAATGAATTCAAATCATAAAATATTCACGTGGTTCGACTTTTTGGCTAAGGAGCAAATAGCAAAGGAATCGCCCACTTATTCGTACTTTCAAATCCACGCTGTTGGTGGAGTCGTTTGGGAAAACAGTAATCACCAACATGTAATATTTGTTGTAGACCAAAACGATGGGACGAAACGTTGGAGAAGCCTCCTCTCGACTACTCCGAGTTCTTCACTGACGAATCTGGTCAGATACCTGGCCTCACAATCTGGGAGATAGAGAACTTCCTACCGAATCAGATCGAAGAAGTAGCACACGGCAAATTCTACGAAGGCGACTGCTACATTGTTCTGAAGACTGCGATCGATGATACTGGATCATACTCGTGGGAGATCTACTTTTGGATTGGAGAGAAAGCTACCGTTAGTTGATATTAATTCTCTTGGAAACTAATACTTTTGAAGTTCATTTGACTGAGGGACAGAAGTCTGGGAATAGTAGACAATCTAGCGCTGCTTACTTCTTAACCTGGATTCATTGTAAAGTGGCAACGCAATTCTTGCCGTCGCAGTTAGTCCCATGGGTCAATCAGGTGCTTGTTGCTCCTATCGTGCACTACGACCTTGAGACTTGTATAGTGTCGAACTCTTACCTCGGCAGTAAGGCGGCAGATTTACCACGTTGCTATGAATAAACCATCATGTTTGGTGCAAAATGATTTTTCATTTTCATTTTACATTTTCTCAAGTCAGATGTGGGTTTGAGTCCTGCATAAAGCATGTGTGTAAAAGTTCTTGTATCTGTACATCATTCATCCAACATCCACTCATTCGTACTCGGGTTGGTTTTGTCATCAAGACAATTTTCATAGTCATTTTCTTAAATACCATAGAAATAATATTGTAGCCCAAGTTGTAATTATGTATTTATTTATGAGCCTATCCATATTCATAGTGTAGACCAAATAAGGCCTATTAGAGGAACATTTTTTCACTTTCACATCAGCTAATATTGAGAGCATGTAAATATTTTCAAAAATTATCAAGTACTAAAAATAATATGTTGAAAACATCAATAAAAAGTATAGCAAATATTACGATTTATTTATAGCGCTTATTTGTTTATAGCTTGATAAGCGTGCCTGTGCAGCAATACACGCTGTCAACTTGCGTAACTATCTGGGGGCACAATGTCGAACAATCCGAGAGGAGCAGGCCGACGAATCCGACGAGTTCTTGGCTTTGTTCGACACTGAAATAGCGTACATTGAAGGAGGTCGAACCACAAGCGGTTTCTTCACTGTGGAGGATCTGGTTAGTACACCCGTTTGAAATCAACATTTCTTGACTAGATTTTCAGACATTTCTTATGTAATCTTTTTCTAAGCAGAAAATCTCTTGTCTGGCTCAATTTAAAAATCAATTATTTTTGTTTCATTTAGGAGGAATATCTAATATAATTTTAGTTGTAGGCTTAATGGTGTACATATCGTGACGGTATGAACTATTACTCTGTAAATGAAATTGAAAAATTGAACTTTTGCTGACTTACTAATTCCCGTAGCCACACCTAGGACCTATATACAACGTTTTATGATGCTTTACACAACTATTGTACCGTAATAACTAATAATTTAATCATAAAATGAATAGGCCTAGTGTAAAAATCTCGTTACTTATTTCTTTTGTACTTTTATTTCAGACTTTCCTCACGCGCCTGTACAGAGTCCATGCCGCAGGTTGTTCCTCGATACATCTCGAACCGGTGCCAGTAACTGTAGACTCTCTCGACCACAACTTCGTGTTCGTTCTCGACACCGGACTCAAGATATACATGTGGTACGGCAAGAAGTCGAAGAACACGTTCAAGTCAAAAGCGAGGTTATTGGCAGAAAAGATCAACAAAAATGAACGCAAGAATAAGGCGGAGATCGTCATGGAGATGCCTGGTGATGAGTCGGCGGAATTTTGGAGGACTCTGGGTGATGAGGAGGGATTACCTCCATTGGAACCGATTGCGGTATGTTTTATTGTGCTTTTCTATTACTTTGTGCTTAAAGAACTAGTATTTAGCATGTGTAGCAATAATTATCTAGTTCAGTCGAAATATTTGTAAACAGTTTGGTCTACTCAATGTGAAGTCACATTCGATAAGCACAACACCAACTTGCATATAGTAAACTCTCGTAATTCAAAACTCATGGATGGGTGTGGACTATAAAAAAGACATTTCAAATTTAAAAAATTCAAATCAACGGAAAAAATACGGCAAATGTTATTAGGCCTGTATACTATGAAGGCATTGTTATTTTTTATGTTGTAAAATCCACATACGTATTTCTGCTACAATCGGTATTGTCTCCTTGTTTCTCCAGGATCACGTAGATGTGGACTTTGTTCCTGCGTTACCCCGTCTCTACCAAGTCCGACTCGGCATGGGCTACCTGGAACTTCCTCAAGTCGATGTGCCGCACGGCAAATTCGTCAACACGCTGCTCAACAATAGGAACGTCTACATACTCGACTGCTACCTCGACGTGTACGTGTGGTTCGGAAAGAAATCGACGCGTCTGGTACGAGCTGCCGCTGTCAAACTCTCACAAGAACTGTTCACGATGATCGATCGTCCGACCTACGCTTTGGTGACCAGAGTTCAGGAAGGTACAGAGACACAGGTGAGTGATAGAAAATTGTAAAATTACAATACAGTGAAACCTTGAACCTTGTCTCTTGTTTCTGTAATTTATTTTGTCACACCCTATAGGCTCTCCCATATAACCGATGTTGAATTTTCCTGGTTTGTTCATTCTCCTGCATGGATTGTTTATTTTTCCTGGTCGATTGAAAAGAGATGGAGGTTTCACTGTGGTATTAGTCATAATATCAATTAATTTTAAATATTCTTGTTACTTTGATTGAGTAGACCTAACCCTTTGCAATATGTTGTAAATTATTTTTCAGATATTCAAGTCTAAATTCAGTGGCTGGGATGAGGTCATTGCAGTAGATTTTACCCGCACAGCAGAGTCCGTACAGAAAACGGGAGCAGATCTCACAAAATGGGCTAAGCAACAGGATACTAAGGTTTGTCAGTTTCCTCGAGTTTCTCTTTCCATATAAAAAATAATTTGTCACAATAAGAATAAATTGATGCTGCCTGGGTAATATAATTTTCTAATGAAAATGTAAATTGAAGAAAGTACCAGTACAAATTAAAAATTACATATGACTATGAAACAAAAAAATAATGAATGAATAAGAATGAATGGGTTTCAGAGGTTGGTCTACAAAAAGATCATTTTGGCTCTGTCTAAGAACGAAATATAAAAGAAATATGTCAAATATGTGCCTAAAATTTATTTTAGGCCTAAGCCTTAAGGCTATGTGTCAAAAAACTTATCAATTGTATGGTATGTAGGCCTATTAAATTGAAATATAATCTTCTACCATATTAATTATTCAGGCGGACTTGGCTGCTCTGTTCACACCTCGACAACCTGCGATGTCTTTGGCAGAGGCTCAACAGCTGAGCGAAGAGTGGAACGAAGATCTGGAGGCAATGGAAGCGTTTGTTCTGGAGGGCAAGAAGTTTGTTCGGCTCCCGGAAGACGAACTAGGCCACTTCTACAGCAAGGACTGTTATGTGTTCCTCTGTCGTTACTGGGTGCCCGTGGAAGGGCCGGATGACGGGGAGACAGAGAAGGAGCAGGAGCAGATGATGGAAGATGACTTCCAGTGTGTGGTGTACTTTTGGCAAGGAAGAGATGCCGGCAACATGGGATGGCTGACATTTACGTTCAAGTAAGTAAAATCTACTAATTAGACATGTTGGTCAGTAACTGACCAGCATGTCTAATTAGTATGTTGTAGTTTTGTGGATTGTGAATTCAAGTTTCCAAGTCTCTGGCAAGTTTTGGTTCCTGGGTTTGTAATGTTGCAGGATTTCTAAGTCTTGTGTTTTTTCTGGGTCGTATCATTTCATTTCATTCACTTATTTGAAGGCCCCTGCCTAAGCTCTTATCACCTTAGAAATACTGTATGCCATAACGTTGATGTTATGTACTTCGTTCCATGATTGTTGGCATGTCAAGACTTGCGATGTAACTGCGAGCAAATATAAATACTTGTTGGTTGAAAATATTCAATCAGTCCAAAGAATGGCCAGGCCTACCCTTAAATTAGCCCTTCTTACAATTTTTATGGCTGTAATGTAATCTAATCAATAAGTAGGCCCTGTTGTGTAATATTAATATGAAAATCTATGATCTACACATTTTTAATTAAGCTGAACAATAACGTCACAATATCTTTCATCCTGTGTAACATTTATATATTCTGTGTATGTTTCCTCAGTTTGCAAAAGAAGTTCAAATCGTTGTTCGGCGAGAAATTGGAAGTTGTGCGCACACACCAACAACAAGAAAACCTCAAGTTCATGTCGCATTTCAAGCGGAAGTTTGTCATTCATCTTGGGAAACGGAAGGAGCTGCCTCCGCCTGATTGTCCGCCGCCCGTAGAATTTTATTACCTGCGATCCAATGGCAGCCCTCTGTGTACCAGGCTCATTCAGATACAACCGAATCCACTAGCTCTCAACTCGGCATTCTGGTATGTCACTCGGAAACTATGGAGATGCACGGTTCATTTTTACATTTTCTGGAAAATTAATTTGAGAATTTTTCATCAACATTTTTTCAAGGCTTTTACTGAAAATCTCATGAAAAAAAAAAAAAATCAAGAATCGATATGTGTTTGTACTTTGTAGCATATGTGAGAACTTTGGAGGTTAGTTTAACACATGAAATATTAAATTCATGTGCATATGTACAGTAAAACTTTGGTGCATCGTTCCCGGATTCATTGTTTTCCTGCCTATATAATTTATTTGGTCCCACAAAAGTCCCATAACTAATGTGGAATTTTCCTGCATGATATTTTTCATGATCCCTTGAAAAACGATAGATAGATAGTTTTTCTGTAAAACAGTCTTTTGAGAAGAACATATGCCCTAGTGAGTTTATTAAGTTGATGTCATGTGGTTGTTGCATTCCAGATGGGTTTTGATTTTTGTTCCAAATGTGACCACAACTGCATTAAGAAACAGTTTGCTCTGGAAAGATTTGTTTTGATAATAATTCCCCATGGTCTGTTTATTCTAGCTACATCTTGAAAGTGCCATTTGAAAAAGAAGATTGTTCTGGTATTGTCTACGTCTGGATCGGTTCCAAATCGAACCCCGATGAGGCAAGACTAGCAGAAGAAATTGCTGAAGAAATGTTCAACAATGTAAGGTTACTTATAACAAAATTATCTGATTATATAAAATAATGTACTGTAGTTTGTTGGTCCGCCCCCTACTTCGTATGTTGTAATTGCAATACATAGCAATTTGTCAATACATGGTTTTAAGGGTCTATGTGTCAGCGTAGACAATAACAATCACAGCTGTTCATGAACAAGTAATTACTGCACACAATAAGTGCACACAATAATTTAATGCATTTGTTTTATTTAATTGATCACAATCAGGGCAACTTCTAAAAAGAATTTGAGGAAACCATCAACTTACGGTACCAGTAGCTAAAAGAAAATCTAAACCTGTTTGAAACAATTTTTGAAAAAAGAATACTAATCCATAAAAAAAAATTCAGCCACTTTATTTGATGCAACAGTATGACATGCACGATTAGGTCTATACTCTATACCGTATCCCTAAATATTGAATTATTTATAGGGCCTATATATATAGGCATATATATATTTTTTTTTATAACATCGAAACTTGATACAGAATCATTGTTCCCCAATTAAGGCTATGTAAGAAAGATGAGATCGTTTGAGCACCACAAGTGCAATCTTACCACCCTCTTATTATAAAAATAAGAGGAAATGTGTATAATTTTCCTAGTTGAATGTGTTTTGCTTCCTAAATGATAATTTCCTCCTCTTGAAAAACCTTTGCTTACTTAGAATTAAGTGTCTCGTGTATAAGTTATACTATATTTTGGGCATTGGAAGATCATATTTTCAATTTTAAAAAAATCATGTAGGCCTAATGACCAATAGAACGAAAAATATCCATGATGTCCTGAATAACTTTTGACAAACTTCAAACTTCTTTATAGGCATGGATTGGCTTTCAAAGTGTCCATGAAGGAGAGGAGCCAGAAAACTTCTTCTGGGTGGCGTTGGGCGGACGCAAGCCCCACGACACATGTGCGGATTTCATGAATTATACTCGTTTGTTCCGCTGTTCAAACGAGAAAGGATATTTCACGGTTTCCGAGAAGTGCACCGACTTCTGTCAAGACGACTTGGCTGACGATGACATCATGATCTTGGATAACGGAGAACATGTACTTTTGTGGCTAGGAGCCAAGTGCAGCGAAGTGGAAATAAAACTGGCATATAAATCAGCACAAGTAAGTTCTACGTAATTAGTTGTACATACAAATTTTAGATGTCGTTTGATGTCTTTAGAATAAATAATATGATAATGTGTCAACCTACTCCTTGTGTATTTTAGATAACTGTTCAGCAAATAGTCGTCTTAATTTGAACTCAAATTATTCACGATAGGCCTACCTACCAAAGAATCGCAAAGAAAGGAAAGATTGGTACAAATAATCTCCAAGACTAATAATTCTGACTGCTGCCATGTTGACAATCAAGAGTTATCAACTCTTCTCATTAAACTTGGGTCATCAGAGACTTGTGCCATTTGCACAATTTCCTGCATTAAAAAGAGAGCCTCCAATTAAAGGCCCGTTTTCATGGATAGCCGCAAGCGGAGGTGTTTAAAAAAATCGCTTACCGCCTGGGCTGTTCACGAAGTTGCGTTTCTTCTCATCCACTTCAAGATTTGATTTATTTATTTAAATATATAATTCGAGTTCAATTCAGGCGCTAAGGTGATTTTCAGCAACTATTGTGTGGCATGCAAATATAATAATAATAAGTATTGGAAAATTACTGATGTAGAGGTGATATTTTGCATTACCCTACTTATTGCGTGAGGAGTGAGGGAATTTAACTGCGCCGTTTTATTACCAAAGTTAAATTTATTTCATCTCTTGCGGCAGAGACCAACAAGTGCAAGCGGCAGAATCTATGGCTTTCTGATTGGCCAACCGCCTGCAGCCATAAAAACAGCTCTAAAAAGTGATCATTTTGGACCAACAATAGGCCTTATTATGTTTAAAAAAGATTAATTGAGAAAATTTTGCCCATCCTTGAAAGAACAGGAATCGGGACTTATTTATTTGAATCATTACACTACATCATCAGTTTCATCACACAGCTGAAAATTCTAGAGATGTAAACCGTCTTTAATTCTAAATTCATTGTACCCAAAAATACCTATTTTGAATGATAAAAGTTTGGATAACTGAAAGACGATATTCAACATTGAGCCTATGGCCGGGTCAGAATTATGCAAGTACCAAAACTATTGCTTGATTACAGCAGAATTGTAATTATTATAGTTGAATTATCAAGTGTTTACTGTATTAATTACCACTTTATCTAAATATATAATCATTGTTTCTATGAAATTATTCCAACTATTATTGGCACGTCTCTCTTAATTACAGTTGAATTTGTTTCAGGTATACACCCAACATTTACGAGTAAAACAGCCAGATAGACCCCGAAAGCTTTTCTTAACTCTCAAGAACAAGGAATCACACAAGTTTACCAAGTGCTTTCATGGTTGGGGTGCGCATAAGAAACCACCCGAATAATTGGATACTAGTCTATTCACTAGAAGGTGACTTTGCCGCTAGATGGCGAGTGGCAAATGTATTCACAAAAGGTATTAATTTAAGTATTCAGCTACAGCCTACAACCACTGAAAGTTGAATTTCTTTCCTCGTTGCAATGTTGACCAGAGAGCAAACTAGGCAAAAAACAAAGCCCAAATGCATGTTGGTCACATATTTTATTAAAAGTGGTTGACGAGATAGTGAAATGTGAAAATAAAATATTTGAATGTAACAACGTCTCAATAATACCGTATTTACACGCATATAAGACGCACTTTTTTTCCATTTTCAAGTCATCAAAAAGTCACATGCGTCTTATAAAGGTAAGTGACCAAAAAACTGTCACATTTTGCGATATATTTACGCCCCCGCTCGCTGAAAACTGTTTTTCTCTGATGTAAAAACATCGCAAAAACAGTTCCCGTGAAACACTGCCGGTCGTCCAGTGTTAAAGCATAGGGCGAACCCACAATCGTTGTCAGATTGTATGCACGGATGGTCGTCGATATTAAAGCATATGGCAGACCCCCAATCGTCAATTGTCGGGATATAATATTGTCGTAAATGTGTCAACAAATGATAACAAACATACTCATAAAATATCCTTATGCCTTTTTCCTCCATTAGAGGTCAGGAGGTCAGACTCTGGATCATATTACACTGAATACCAAGACAAACACTTTGACACATCTGTTTATCATCAATCAACAATACTTGCCTCCAAGTGCGCTATATGGGTGATAACTGAGTCTATAGAGCGCTACTCTTTCAACACTATAGGATGGATAAAAATGGATCTCAACTTGGAAGATTTATTATCAATATTGTTTATTGTCTAATAGAGTGGCTCTGGTATAGGGTAAAGGGACTGGAACCTTCTTTTGTGGTTACAATTGGTCTCCTGAATCATGTTTATGACACCAAATATTGGGAATATGATACTGCGTCTTATATGAGTAAACAAAAAGGTTTCCAAAAATGGAACCTGAAAAGTAGGGGTGCGTCTTATATGCGTGTAAATACGGTATTCTTTTATAAATATGATTAAAATTTTAAACCACATTGAAAAAGTGAACAGCTAAAATACAATATTTTGGCAAGAGCTGCCTTCAACAGGTAAACAAAACCGTTA
This sequence comes from Brachyptera putata, assembly GCA_907164805.1. Taxonomy (NCBI): domain Eukaryota; kingdom Metazoa; phylum Arthropoda; class Insecta; order Plecoptera; family Taeniopterygidae; genus Brachyptera; species Brachyptera putata. The sequence continues at coordinate 11,458,042 of OU015465.1, forward strand.
AGATCTATTAAAATCTAGACGATATGTGAACAATGCCAAGAACAGAAATAATGAAGTCCAGCCATACAGTACGTGTGTTCGTGGAAGACAGGAAACGGAAGCGTCATGTGTTGTGTGGGCCTACTGCTAGAGTTGTTTCTGTTATTGGTTTTGTCCTGTACTGTCTAAAAGTTTAATTATTTGATAGTTCTATTTACTTGATGACGGCCAAAGTATAGTGTTTTGCTGTTCTCTTGTTAATGAGTTCTCAACCACATTTTCAAAAGAATTTTACTATAGGGCCTATGTACCGGTATTATGAAGTTGAAATAAAGTTTAAATCTTTTGTTTTCACATACATTTTTGTATTTCATTTAGAAGGAATTTTGTATGCCCATCTATATTTATTGATTTTTATATAATATATATCTAATAACCAAGTATTTATCTATTATAACTAAGTAACATTGATCTAGAATTACTTCGCACAGGCCTGTTTCTCGCAAATCAGTAGATAATAGATAATGCTATTAAACCACACTTGCTCGACAACAGTGGAATATTCTAATGACAGCCGTCCAAGTCTCTACGGTAGTAACTAGGCTATCTAGCACCGTAACATAGAACGGAGATATAGGCCTAGTGGTTACATATTGTCACTACCAGTACACACCATCAACGAAATGTCCACGGCTAACTTTGTTACCACAGACTCTTTCCTTGCCACGTTAGCTTGGACTTTCAGTAGGATCTGGAGCAATTCATCTAGTTCCATCAAAGATAAATAGCTAACTAATAATTCAACTTTGCTCAGCAATTCTAGATTCCACGTAAAGGTTAATTTATACTTACGCGTTGACCGCGAAGTGACACGCCGGGTAGGCCCCGGATGTGTTCTGCAAGTTGCATTGTCTCAAGAGTTGTAGGGTACTCTATTGCTTCGTGTTAATCCCGAACGCGCTAGGTTGTATTAATTAAAGTTGCAGTGACAATGTTAAATATTGCATCTTGAGACAATTTCTTGAAAACTGATTTAGATATCTGCATTTATTTGAAGATTTTTTCCATCAACATCGAAATTTGATACAAAATCATTTTTATTGTTTTAAAAATTTGTTTAGAAATTTCTAATACTAGAATTTCATACTTCCTTTATTTGATTGTCCTTTATTGTAGTGATTCAAAGAAGCAATGTGCCAGTCGTAACAGCTTTGAGTGAATGTCACCTATTTGCAAACTCGTAGGAATAAATTAACCTTTATGCGAAACTTTGTTTCTGCTAAGTACGAAGCAGTATTTTGTTAGATTTCTTGTAATTTTATATGTAAAAAATGTCGAGTAAAAGCGTACAATAAAAAGGAGTTACGAGTCAAGATAACTGATAGGTTTTATTATAAATAAGTGTGCAGTGCTATTTTCAAACAATGATGAACAAGTTTTTTTTATTAACTAACTGTGATGAATTAAAAGTACATTCTAATTTACATTTTGTTTATTATTGTAACAACATTTTTTATATTATACAGAAAAGAGATTCGAAGTTGAAAATGGTAATTACTTAAAACTACGAAAAATCTTTGGTCAGCTACACCACTAAGAACGGGTATTGGGTAAAAAGTACTCAGTGGCTACACAACCCTGTAATGGAAAAAACAATCTAGGTAAATTATATTCTCTTTTCCCTTGGATAATATACACTGTACATGTAGTGCTAAAATTCAAAGCAATTCTCGAATAGCAAGACTAGGAATATTCAAAAACCCAAGGTTCATTTTATGTTTACAAAATATTAATTAGTGGATACAGTGATAATAATTAACAGATCAACCAGTTATTATTGGAAAGTAGAACTTAATTTAAAGAATATCAGTTTGTAATGAATGATAGACAATGAAAGAGTAAGAAAAACCAGTGATATGAGAATAATGAGGTGGGTACAGATCTCACTTGTTTCTCTTGGTCTGTATCATCATATGTCATTCATCCCTCACATCACAAATTGATTTTCTTTAGGTTAACTAGTTAGTATTTAATATGCTTGGTTACCGGTGCTATTTGTATGCCTCCTTAATCATCACATTCTTATTTTTCGTAATGCGCGGATTACAGTAAGTCGAAGACGAAGACTTGATTCGACATGAGTGATGTAGACAATGTTCAATGTCTCTAACTAAGCCCTTCTTTCTAGGCACCATTACTTGGTATGAACAAAGTACAGGAGTTTTAGCTTTTGAAACTCTTTGAATCACATGTGTACAGTGAAACAGACTCCATAAGCTAAAATATTGGAAAAAATATAATGAAACTTGATTTTTCCACTTTTGTATCTCATGAACTCATAATAGAGGCCTGATCCCCCAAAGTTTAGGAAAGTACATGAATATTTTCTTTTTTGATTAGATTCTTTTTCAATTTGAACATTCTGAATTGATGTCCACAAAACGAGAATAACACTCTCTTGACTGTTTGGTTGATCTAAAAAAGGGTTAAAAATCAAGGGACAAGTTGAAGAAATTATGTACAACTTCAATTTTATTCAAATTCGTGCGAGTCACTAAGAGCAAGCAGATGTTCGAGATGAACTGACTAGTATAAACTTGTGTATTCAATATTCAATCACGGAGTGAGTCGAGTACATGTATTTTATCAAAGTTCTGTAAACCTAGTTTATTGTTAACTATGTAAACTTTTTGTGTTACTAAAAAAATGGTTTTGTTGGATCCTATTTTATGCAATCCTGCCGATAACCTATTAGTTTTATTAATGAATGAACGGAAAAATTGTGTATCTGATTATACATTCGATAGAAAATTTGTTCCACTAAACAAAATTACCGGTACAGTCTATTTAAAATTTAAATGAATAAAAGGAACTAATGGTAGGTAAGCCTAATGTTAACAATGAAATACAAAGAGGCTTTTAATAACCCCACAAATAACTAGGTTATTTTTGGAAGGTTAATAATGTAGGCACAATAGTTGAATATAATACTTGAAGTAATTAATGTTTGGGTTTTACTGAGCATCAACATCTAGATCCGTTGGCGCCGAGTCAGATGATTGTTTACTATCGTTCATAGTTATTTGATTTTTAATATTTATTATCATATGATTACATATGGCTTAATATTCAATTATCCACGTTCATTTGTATGCATAATCTAATAGTAATAGGATTTGACCTAATCCTAAAGTCCTTGCTAATGAATTTTGTGGAAAAAAAATTGTTTTAATTTTACAGACGTTGACCTATTAAATTTGAAATAAAAATTGAAAATACTACACTGATACCTAGAGGTAAACAGGTACCAAAACAAGAAGCATGCATAGAGATGATAATCTTGATAACTTTCTTTGAGACTAAAGCATAGAACTTCTTATATATTTGCAGTACGTTAAGTGTTATTGTGTCATGCATGAACACATTTTGGTTGCAATAATTAGGTATACAAACATTTAATCATCATCGTCATCATCATCAGAAGGTACAAATAATTCATTTTCTTCTAGGAAATTGGCCATCTTCTTGCTAATAGTTGCACCTAGAAGTAGTCCCGGAACAATGGCAAATAGTAATCCAAATACACCTGAAAAAGCAAATTAAAATGTTGACTCTATAGTGGATAAGCTGGCTACAAAAACATATGATTGTAACTTATTCCTTGTTCGCGGGCGATCGCTCGCCAGGCAGGAACGCGCCCGCGAGCGATTGCCGGAGAATAAGTACCAGTACAGAAGAAATACTAGAAGCCTAGAAAAACTGTTACACGGAATTTTTCTCTAGGTACCATACCCATGTACCTGAGTGTGGGTCCAGTACAATGAAAAACCCAGAATACTCTATGGTAGCAACACAGAATATCACCACAACAATTAAATGCTATTTCCCCTGAAGTAGTGAGAGTTGATTGGAGGTAGTTTCAGGTTAGGTTGGGTCTTTTGGATTAGGTGGTAGCACTACCTAGGTGAAAATAGAAGTCGTCTAAAATAATTTTTGGTTCTCAGTCCCTCTCATATTTTGTAACGTGAGTCATTAGGCTCAGTGTGAGCCCTAGTAGGCCAGGCATATGGCTGTATTACTTATACAAACACAGTACGTGAGCGGCAGCATCGAAACTCCATGAGAGGGTTCCGACAGGAATAGAACCGTGCCGTCCAAACGATATCTTTCAAGTAGGGCCTACTAGTATTCAGTAAATATGCCGTATCCTTATCCGAACTTTTTTTTAGGATGTTGTCTTACATGTTTATAAGGTTGTTTAGAGACTGCTAGGTTTAGGTAGGGCAAGGTTTGTGTCGAATGGACTAGATTGTAATTCTTGGATTCAAGCCAAGCCATTAAGATTGTAGTATTACACTCTCAATGGCACTATTCTTGGTGTGACCATTGAATTTGTAGGTTTACAAAATCAATGGCGTGACCCGCTTGTCGGAACTTCAAGTTGTTGAAGCAGGCCGACCACATTACACTTAGGCATAAACTCAATGACTTAGGCCTACATTGTGTGTACTGGTTGAAGTCTTGTGTAGGCCTAATAGCAGCTCCAAGTCCTACGCCTAGTTGTCACTTACCAAATTGGGTTTTTACAGGTTCTGGTAATATAGCCCCACTTGATGAGGTAGTGGCATGCCTTACATTGCTCCCTGTTACAATATTAGTTAAAGACCGGGTATTTCTAAAGACTGCCTTGAATAATGTAGCCATGTCAGTAATCAACTCTTGCAAATTCGCTCTGTTGCGATACCTAGCCTACGCCCACTCAGTTTTCAGCAGCAACGATCTAGATTTTTTTCAGATGGTCAGTTTCTACGGACGACTGGAATCAGCTGAAGTAGCAGCTGTCATGATCTATACCTGCAACACGAAGTACAAACATAACAAAATAAAATGTATAACAATTTTGGAGTAATCCTCTAGAATTTTTGTTAAGATAAGAATCGTTAAGTTGGTATTGATCTGAAAGACGAAGACAGGCGATAGGATGAAAACGAAGTAGGTGTGAATCAAAACAACTTTCGATCATCGACTTCCAAAAACCATTCATTTGGCATATTCCATATTTATTGCATTTTGCATAATAATTCAGCATGGAGGACCTTGCAGTTACATTGGAGGCTTTACTAGGTGAGTTTTAAATATTTACCGTAGAGTTCCAGTGAAATTAGCTAGGGTTAATCATTGGCCTTGCTGTTGTCAATACGCGTAGGACCGAAGCCTATGCGTAAGGTTATAAACTTACGGTAGCCCTAGAAGTAGGCATGTAATGTCATTGTCTGTCGTAGGGCAGATGAGCAAGCCTTGTAAACTAGGCTAGCCTAGGCCTAGGCCTACCTTATACAACAGGGCATGTCTTAGAAAATGTGATTAATCCACAGGCCGACTGTTACTAGTGTAGGTCTAGGCCTATTCCCTGTGTCTAGACTGGACCATTGAGTTTATTGTGTCTGGACCTAGGCATCGACTTTATATAAACTCAATCACATAGACCCACGGCATACAAATGACTTTCTTTGAAGTAAACTAGGCTGGGTAGCTCTAGGCCCAGACATTGGCCTAGACTGCGTTTATCACACATTCGGGAAATGGTAATTAGCAATATCGATTTATCGATTCAGTAATATTCAGACAGCCTGGATTGGTTCAAATATCATATTAAAGGGCCTTCAAGTGAATTTTTGGCAAATCCGATTGAGTTCCAACACGGTTTACGTTGCGATTTGGCACTGTCAAATCGCATCTTAAATGTGTGATAAAGCCCGGTTCACACTTGAAATCTTGATTACCGGTAGTGAATATGGAATGGTGATTGAAATATTGTGTTGAAGCAAAATGGATGGTGGCATTTCCATGTAACCATTCACAATGAGAAAAGTGTGGTATCACAGCCTTCTTTATTCAGATTATTCTTTCCTGCTACTACCCGTGGGGTATGCTTCCCATGTTAACCGATGTCCATTTATTTTATTTCATAAAATCGCCAATGATGCCGTTGTTTCCAGACCATGGCGTCAATTTCCAACGACATTTAAGTATAGGCCTATTAGTCTGTTGGACATGGCATTTCTGCAAAGCTACAAAGCACTTTGGGAATTTCCATGAGAGAAATTGAATTACGCGCACATTCTATTAGGCGGTGAACTCGTTGACTACCTTTATGTAGGCCTATAACAATTTAATCCCATAATATGATGGAATATCGCCACTGAGACAAGTTCTTGAGTCATGCTCATTGCTTGGGCTAACATGACCATCGTTCAAGTCTGAACCTGTGTAGGCCTATAGGGCCTAGCCAAAATGTAGATATGACATAACTTTGATAACATTGCAGGAAACTGAGTTACGGTAGCAACCTTTTTTCTGCTCGAAAGCTTAGTGAACGGAGCTAGTATCTGATAGTATCTGAGAAATCATTTTCAACATTGATAACTTGGTTCAGAAGTCTGGACAGTGGCGTCACAGTATAGAGACAACCTTCGGTAAAGTCACTTAAGTAGACCTGTAGTCTTGTATGACTGCGCATGTAAAGTCGCTCCTGTTGTTCGTGTATCGAACTGCATAAAGTTTCCTCCATAACCGTCTCCTTTCTAGGATCTTACAACTGAAATGTAAATGGTGATAACAACGTGACACAAAGCGTGGACGCCACAGTCGCAAAAGCGCTGTTGTCAACTTGGTAATCTTGTTGACTCATAGCATTATTGTCAAACCACAGACCAGGTCCTAAGATAGTCAAAATTCATTCAGAAATGCAGAAAGTTGTTCCATTACATATGTGTAGATGTGACCCGATACTGGGTACTCTCTGTAAGCTGCTGTGGTGGCATAACCACATAACTATCTTGCCAGGGCCTCCTGCAAGACTTTGAAAATGGCCTGAATCTGTTTGTCCTATTCTTACGTCTTCTCAATAGTTGATTGTAGATGCTTCTTCCAAGATTGAATGAAACAAAACAAATTGCTGATGAAATGTTTATATAGGTCCTATATATAATTTTTGTTTTAATTGTTAGTTGGTTAGATATCAATCAAAATGTGGTACATTAACCTATTTTTTCATTACCCTAAAGTCTTAGTTTCACGTTCCCTGCACTCCCCCCTTGCCGTCGAAGTAGTTACACTACTGATTCTGGAAGTGATTGATTAACCTTACATATAATTTTTTCCATCAGACCGAGCTACTGATGTGAGAAATAGTCCAAATGACACAGCTGCAGCAGTGGAGTTCTGTAATTTGGTAAATAAAGAACCGCATTGTTCTCACATTGCTGCCAAGATTATTGCGAATAAGATCCAGTCGTCTCAAGAATGGGAAGCTCTCCAAGGACTTGATGTAAGCTTCATCGAAAGATTTTTTAATTACGCTTGTGAATTCCTGGATTGGGTTGTTTGAGTAAATTATTAGTAGGGCGTACCGGTACTACGAATAATCATATGCGGTAATACAATTTGCAGGCCTATTTATTAATGTTATTAAAGCAGGTTCTGTTCAAATGTTTGACTTGCAATTCGTTGAGCTTGAAGTTTAATTTGTTGATTTTCTAAAAATAGAGTGGGTCTGCCGGAAACACTAACAATTGGGAAAAAATCTGCTCTGACGGGCACTGCCAAATACTACGCCTACGGGCGGCAACTCCACCTACTACTTACCGCGTTATAATTTTTTATATTAAATCTACCTCATAATAGCAAAGTTTAACACCTGAACTTTTACATGTATTGTATCAAAATGATAGATTGCTAAAATATTTGATGGTACGCTATTTTTTCCCACTGAAAAAGGTACTTTATGAAAATAGGTTGAGAAACACTGATTTCGATCATAATTTGTGAGACATCAATATGATGAAACACAAAGGAATATAAGTATGGTATTTCTAGATTATTTCAATAGGAAATAATCATACTGATAATTTAATACTGATACTGAGTTGATCATACTGATAATAAATTTTAATTTTTTTCCACAGTTGCTTGATGCTTGTATGAAGCATTGCGACAGCCTGTTCCATGCCGAAGTTGGGAAGTTCCGTTTTCTTAATGAAATGATCAAGTTGGTTTCTCCCAAGTACCTAGGTCATAGAACATCTCCAAATGTACGGCATAAAGTACTGCAGATGATGTACGCATGGACAATCGATTATTCTCGAGAGTCAAAAATACGGGAAGCATACGACATGCTTAAAAAGCAAGGCGTTATCAAGGTAAGTTTTCTTTAAAGTTGAAATAGAGTGTGACTATGATTTAGCAGTTTTGTTGCTACTGTAGACTTATTTAAAACATAATCGTAAATAAAATTCTTATTCTCTTATAGGAAGAGCCAGCATACATTTCTAGTCAAGGTGATTCTGTGTGTCCACCAATTCAACCTCGTTCCAAGAACACGATATTTGAGGATGATGAGAAATCAAGACTTCTTCAAAAACTTTTGCAGAGCAAAAATCCCGATGATCTCCAGGCTGCCAACAGACTTATTAAAACTATGGTCAAAGAGGTAATTTAATATATTAATTATATGTATACCGACAACTATGAATGAACTACTGCAATAATTAGGGTTGTCGTTTGATCAAGAATGTATGAAACGTTAACGTAATGTCAGATCAAAAATCAATCAAAATTATGGAAAAATAGTGATTTCATTCGATTTCGAATCGGCGGGCTTTAATTATTTTGTGACATGCAAAATATATTGTGCAAGACTTTTATTCAATATGTATTCTAATATTTTATACGTCAATTTCGAGTCTTTCCGTCTAAATGACTATAAAGTGAAAGCGTGTATTCCTATTATAAATGGTATACTTCATTTCAGGTTCATTCTTCTTCGTGTGAATTGCTTGTTGTTTTCAAATATGTTTTGCGTTGACTTTCAGGACGAACGCAGAGTGGAGGTCAATAGTCGACGAATTACTGAACTTGAGTCAGTTCATAACAATGCAAGATTGCTGAGTGAAATGCTTGATTCGTATCGTCCAGAACATAGTTCACAAGAAGAATTGGAACTCATTAAAGAGTTACATCAGAGCTGCGAACGCTTGAGACCAAACGTATTTCGACTTGCTTCGGAGACACAAGATAACGAAGCCATGCTAAGTAATTATTTGTGTTTCAATAACATTAATATAGTGAAGGAATGTGCGAACAAAGGAAGGACGTGTTATCCGTCATCGTTTGGTACCCAAAATTTATTATAATAATTCACAATGCGGTAGACTCCGCTCTGATCGCTGATAATTTAAACCGTACAGATTCATCAGCATGATTATATAGGCCCAGTAGAAAGTAAAATGAAACACTGACTTACCACGCATATTATTCTGTCCCTACAATTAAAATCTTTTGTTGCAGATGAGGTGCTAAGTGCAAGTGATGAGTTGGGTCAAGTGTTTGACAAGTATACTGCAATTATTATTCTTGGAAAGAGTGTGAATACACCACCCAAAACGAATGCGGTTCCTGCTACATCTCTACTTGATCTAAGCACTCCTAGCCAAGAAAAACTTCCACCAGTCTCTATTGATCTTCTTGAAAACCAACTTTCCATTGTTACCTTTAACTTAGATACCACCACGTCTCACAGAGAGAGCGAACCTCAACCTAGCACCAATACTCCGTCTCCTCAAAATCAGTCCAATTATGATGTACTTGGCGATATATTTGCATCAATGGAGCCAATGAATGTGACTTCAACATCAGTAGTGCATCCTATATTGCAACCAGTCAACATGCAACAACAACAAACCAGCGCAAAGATTGTTTCTTCGGAACTTGGTGACGTACGAGAGAAAAGCAGTAAACTAAGGGCACTGGAGGATCTCGACACATTAGGAGAGTCGATGCTAAAGCAAAGCCTACCTACCTCATGCCAACTAGGATCTCAGTTTACGAAGTAAGTTGGCAACTCTTACAAAATGTACGAACAAATTTTACGTCCAGAGAGTAAATCTAGTAGGCCTAATGTATATATATTTTTAATTGTGCTGAACAACTCCACCAGCAGCTACGTTCTGAATTATCATGTGATATTTAAATGATGAAGTGATGATAGTTATAAAAACCCATGCTCACGGCAGGACTCAAACTCACTCGCACCGTGCTTCAACTGTCCGAGCCTAACAGAGGAGAAAAAGTGTGTCAAACCGTAATGAATTTGAGAATGTTGATCCTCGTTTTATCTTTCATGATTTCATGAAATATATTTAAGTTAATGTTATACGTTGATGTACATTCTAAAATAAACTAGGGATGACGTTCAATATTCAGTATTTTCGATCGATTCGATATTTTAGAACTTCAATTTGATATCAAATTAGAACGTTCGATTGATTCTATATCGTAACGATGATCCATATCGAATTGATAAATTGGAATTACCGGTAACTCAAATAAGTAAGAAGTCAAATAACAAAGTGATGAAAAAACAGAAGAATGAATACCCAACCAAAAGTGAATAAAATAAATAATAGAGCCTTCGCGTATGGTTTCTCGTTGTCAGTAATGGACTACTAATGGTATATGCTGACTGAGTTTAATATGTGTTTGTGGGGGAAAAATCCGTAACTCAAGAACTCATGATACAGTACAATACAGTACAGAATAATAGGAAGTGAAATGAAATTGATTATCATACTATTCTAATTTATAAGTAATTATTATAGTACTGTTTGTATATGTAATGCAGCCTTATACGTACCGCCACTAGTTGTCGTTAGCATTGCTTTTATTTTAGGTAACCTAATTACTCTTTATTTACCGGTATTCAAGATTAATATTATACGTAATTTATTGTAACTCAGGCCCTACAGTATTTAAAAAAGAAAGTAACTTAGTGCCACGTAGCGGCAGGGTAAATCTTGCAGCAGATAGACTAGTGTAATGTAATTTGAATAGTGTAAAATAGTGAATAGTGTAGTGTAATTTGAATTTTCGTGAATATTTTCATCCATTTCTTTCTTTTTTATCCAGGCCGGCAATGAAGGTTCCAATGAATCTCATGGGTAAGTCTTTGTTGCCCGATTCTTTGGAGCTAAATTCTACTGTCGCAAACGTCCCGGGTGAAATTAAACCATCAGGTGCTAAGAGTGGGTCAAATCTTGATCTAGATTTCCTCATTGGAGGGGCTGTGAAAACAGCTGCCGCGTCTTTCAGCTCCGACGTTCTAAATGGTGACGACTCGATGGTAGACCTAACTGACGAAGGACCCGAGATCAATGCCGATGTCCAGCGGGTAGTCGAGAACAGTGTACCAGTAGCCAGTATCAATAGTAGCAAGACAACTGATATGCCTTCTGTCCAAGCAAAGAAAGTTACGATATCTACGAACCACGAAGAGAAAAGAAGTGTTCCGGACTCGAAACAGGCAAATGTTGCTGATTCTCCAAGTTCTACTATTATCAGTACACCAGTGAAAAAGCTTGATGTGAAACCGCTCACCGATGTTTTTGTGTCGTTAGACAGTATTAAACCAGGTGAGAGTTATAAGGAACTATTTTTTGATATTATAGATAACATTGACCAGCAGCTTACCTAGTAAGCATTCACAATTTGATTTAAACTTGAATATAAAAAAAAATACTGAAAAATACTCAAGTCAAGTAATTAGAATACGTTTAGTTTGGTAGTTGTACAGTATATATTTTTCAAACCAGTGTTATTAATTTGTTGGCCTGTAAAGTATTTTGAATTGTGGAATTCTGGAATCATTTAGATTCTTTCTTATTCAGGTATCTAGAAATCTGTTTTTAAAAAACCGTTGATTTATTTTGACGAGTATTGCACACATGTATAAACTTTCATGCGTGTGATGCATTCTGAGTGCAAATGGTTGAACTACATCCTGTATAATAACTGGAGGAATGCGGGTGACATTTGTCAAAATAATTCTGGCTTATGACAAACAATAATAAATCCGCACACCCAAATAACATAACTGTTGGTGGAGTTGTTTAGCAAGTGATATCCATCTTCAGTTCATATGTGATTAATATTGTAGTGTATAATATTTTATTAATGATGTCTACTTTCTTTACTAGGCCTATATATAAAATCATAATTTGGTAATTGCCATCAGGCCTACGTACATCTCAACATATTGTCAACACAGTGTAATTTCTAAGTGTTTCTTTTTTATAGGTAATATTCCACCGCTAACGGCATTAGATGAACGGAATGGTGTATCTGTTATCCTCCATTTTGCAAAAGATACTCCAAGGCCAGATGTCTCGGTTATTGTCGTATCTACAATCAGCAAAAACTCTTCCACGCTCACAAACTATTTATTCCAGGCAGTCGTTCCAAAGGTATTCTAAGATAAATTCACTACAGGTTTTCTAAATACTGTACACTTCACAGGTAATTTTATAGTTTCATGTTTGTAATGGTTGCCTTTTCAGACGTGCAAGTTGCGTCTTCAACCTCCGTCCAGTACGGAATTGCCAGCGCACAGTCCCTTTTTACCTCCCTCTGCCATAACCCAAGTCATGCTTATAGCAAACCCAAACAAGGTAAGCCACATTACAACATTTCAAAGAAAAATCATTAACTGAATAGAGATGATTAGTGTAGACTAGTGTAGAATGTTAAATGAATGATAATTATTTTATGCCTACAGCGTAGGCCTACATATAATTATTTAAGGAATCAATCGAGTCTTGAATGGAGCTCAGTTCTTGATTCAATCTACCTCTATATTGTAGTTGTGCTATAGGTCCCTACTTAACCCTAGTTACATTAGAGAAACTGTTTGTAAAACTTGTTTTTTAATTTTTTTTTGAGTCATAATTGAAACAAACAAGTTTACTCGGAATTGGTACTCAAACAATTGTACCAACCAAGTTGTTTCTAGAGTCATAATTTTGAAAGATAATAGGGCCCAGTGCACTAATAGAGTGATTAAATGAGAGGGATACACAGTATTTTAATTGGTTTTAGGATCTGATTTCTCTCAAGTTCATTTTGAGCTACTTAATGGATGATGAAACTATTACTGAGATGGGAGAAGTCGAGCAACTTCCTGTGTTAACGTGAGTCTTCTATGAACATAATATTACAAAGAAACGTGGAAAGGATCCGAGATCTGAACTAGACTACTTACAGCATTTCTCAACTCGTATCGTAGAATATGTCTCGACTCTTGGGTACCAGTACGTAAGTCATGCCCGAGTTTCACTGGCCTACAGATAATATTTAATTGCATACTGTAAGAACTAACCAGAGAAGTTCACCTCCGGGTTGATGTTGAATAAAAAACATTCCGCTAGAGAATCGGGTAGTAATTTTGTCAGCATATCTTCTAACCTTTTCTATGTTGTGCAATGCCTTGGCAAAACCTTATACATAAAGACTGGAAGATTATTGTACAGCTCTTGTTGGTGTGTAATGCATACCGTAATTTCAATCCTCAATTGAAATTCAATCTGTGATTTGCCACGCTCAAGATAACCGACAAGTGGAAACCCAATTATTCTTGTTATTTGACACAATGTGATGGCAAATTTACTTATTTGTTTATTTTATTTAGAATTTGAAAGATGATTATTTTATAAATTAAGTCCACTTTTATAGTAGTGTATGTGTTCAGATTTGTTTTAATATGTTCGTGATTCAATAGTCAGTAATATGTGCTGTACAGTCATGACTTTGTTTGCCTTAATTGGTACCGTTAAGTGCAATGATATTAGTTATTATATTATAAATTTATAATGTTATTTTCTAATCATTATTACGCAGTGTTAATTTACAGTTTATTAGAGGAAGAGTAAGTGATTTTAGGGTCTATATAAGAATGTTGAAATAGACCTACCCTCAGTAGAATAATTTTCATTTTCATTGATGCTTGATACCCATATATTATTTAATATTTATTCTCCAATATAAGACGTAGTTATTTTAAAGTGGTTGTGTTATTGTATGTTAATGTAAAATGGACAGTTGATTAAAAACGACACAGTAATTTTAGATGAGCAAAGTAATTTATTTACAAAGTCAACACTCTCCTGTCAGTGATACTATATGTAGTATGCTATACAAACTGGAACATGTATGTCTACAGAAGAACTACATATAGGTACTTCACCTCCAAGTTATTTTAAAAGATGATGACTGAATTTTGATCAAGTTGCATTGCAGTCAATTTTATTTCAGGTTAATTTTATTTTTCAAGCCGAGAATTACGTGGCGCAGATCCATCACAATATGTTGGTGCTTTTAATTTATATGTCGTTTAAACAAATTGCATTATATGCCAGATGAACTGCATCTGTCGTTAAGTACCAACTATGAATGTATGTGATTATTAGACTAGTAGTACAATAGCATACTTTGTTGTATTACAGTGTTCAGGGACTATGTTTTGGAATGAAGTGATATAATTATCCATTATAAGAATTGATACAAGCACTATAACCAGTTGGCCCAGTACTATACTGCACCACCATTTGTTATTAGTTATTGCTTATTAATGATAAAAATGTAGCATTATTTTTAGTTATTTTTAATAATGTAAATGACTATATAAAGCTTAAATAATAAATACTGCTATGATAGGCTGTACTGTATGATTCAGCATACTAATTTCAAACATAAGAGTAAAAAATGTTTATAACCATTCATTTAATTTCATTTGTTATTTTATTGTTAAATTGTCAATCAACCCAGCAGTATGGTCTTCAAATGAAATAAATATTGCATCACCTCAAGATCTAAGTATGACGTTTTCAATCCCTGACAATTTCATCCCTGAATGCTAACGACGTTATGGCTTTTTGATGTCCATTATACTCTCGTTCCACGGTACCAGTCTCCACATTCCATAGTCTTGCTACGCCATCAGACGAAGCTAGAACAAGTGTAGTACAACAAATATTTAATAACTTATAATATGTGACCATACCAGTGAATTTGCCTGTTGGCTATGAATGCCATTCGATTCAATATTTTAGGACATTGATTTGATACCCAAATGGAATGTTAAAATTCAATATGAAAACAATGATCATTATTGATTTGAAAACTTGTGAATAAATAAAATGATAAGCTGCATATGGCAATTTCGTATTGCATGTGAGAAACTCGAGCCATTTATTAGCCTTCAAATAACTGACACAGAAGTGATCGTACCATATGCAATATTCATTCGACTGGCACTAATCTGTTATAAATAATTGTAATTTTTTATATATTGATTGAAAATTAAAAATGTTGATATATTTTGATCAATATTTGATTTTGAAATTTCAGTACCATTCACAATTTTACGTCGATCAGGAACGCTCCTTATGGCACAATATGTAGACGATATATAGACCTACCAGTCAAGATGTACTGTGAATCTGCGCTGAAAGCTGCATCCCATACCCAACGCTGAGCCTCATGTTTCAACTCTTGCAGTAGCGTAAAGTCACTTGTCTTCCATATTCTCGCTGTTTGGTCAGCAGACGTAGTCACTAGTAACGAGGAATCTGGGCTGAACTTGCACTTAAGACCGTACCGCTGGTGAGCTTCAATTTTATGTTTTGGGTTTAATTTTGTTGGTTCGTCTGCCACCCCGCCGGTCAAGCTCCATATGTAGCAATGGCCTCTATTGTTGACAGCTGCCATGTATGAACCCTCTGGATCAATAGCAATATCTTGGATTGATGCCTCAGCCTCAGGGATCTGCATGAAAAATGAAATTGGTTTGACAATCTAGGTTGTTCAATTAATCACTTTTGTTTACCCAACCCCTTTGCCATCACAAACATATCTTTCAATATGTAGGCTGTTTATTTGGGCATTTTTTTGAAAACAACAATCTCTAAATGACCACAGGTTGTATAGCTGGCTTACTGATAAGCCACATTTTCCACTAATCATTAATTGGACCACTTACTTGAGGAATAAAATCAAGTGGTATATTCTTCTTCAAATTTCTTTTGAAATGTAAACAGGTAGGGTAATGTCTTGAGGCACATGCAGAATGTTTGTGTTACATCACTCATCATTAGGTAGGTGACTTGAAGTATAGACTCCATGGTATGTGATCTTCACTCCACAATAATGTTAGGTATGTCGGCCGAGCAAAATAGAAGTTCATGCAAGTTCAAGTTTCAATGTAATTCCTTATAGTTATAGCCAATTTTTTATCACTATTTCTGTTAACACTAGACCAACTTTAGTACAGTATGAAAGGGAATATTGATTGAACCAGCGAGACAGCTTTTAAGAGTCTGTAGATTAAGTTGATAACTACTTAATTTCATAAAATTTGAATATTTTTCAAGTGCATATTGGTATAATAGTTTATACTTTACCAGTTGTTCATTGTGATCTGTTTTTAGGTCCCATAAATGAATCACTCCACTCTGATCCCCAACTACTAACTCTGCTTGATTGGGATGTAAGCAGACACAGTTCACTGGAGCTGACACTTGAAATATTCTTTGACATTGAAGATTTCGAGATCTATTAAACAAAATGATAGAGGAAATTAATGATAAAATGAAGAGGCGCATACGACTACTGACCACCAACCAGGCAAGCATATATTTTTCACTCTCGAGTCCAAAAGTAGAAATTCACAATTTCAAGGTTGGTTTAAAATACGAGTGACTTGAGCAGTTCTTATGCTATATTTCCAAGATCGTAAAATCGCGTTCGCAAAATCTTGAAAATGTGATCGAAAGGTAGAGTGCGGTATGGGCAACAAAAGTTGAACCAAACTCAATATATTCTGCTTTCGCAACGCAGAAGTACTTTCTTTCTTAGACTCAGACCAATGAAAACGATGGGTTAGCACTATAAATCTGGCGAGCTATCTACGTAAATCGAACATTAATGCTAGAGTAGTAGTGAGTTGTTAGTGATGATATTTGTACAGATTTCGCAAAAAGGCGAGATTCACGGTGCGAAAGCGATTTCAAAGTCATGGAAACAGCAATGAAAAAAGAACTTCAAAATACGAGATAGGCGACTGGTACTCTCTCTTAGGCACACAAAGATATTTCAAGGGTAGGCTAGACAGGTAACAAATTTTTTTCTTAATTTGTGTTCTTTTCAAATTTGCTTAGTTCTTTGGATTTGCATTCAACTAGAACTATTTCTTCATTAGAATAATCTATACAAGATTTACAATTTACAACAATACTATGTATCACTATCCAAATACATATTCAAATTACTAATAATTTGAAAGTGGTTAGCATGACTTTACCGAAGGTCCCATATTCGAGCACTACAGTCTTCACCTCCCGTGTACATCCATTTCCCATCTTCTTGGAAACCGACTCCCGTAACATTCTTTGAAACACCCTCGTAATTTATTACTGGATTGGGATTGTTTGAGGCCAAGTCATACATACGAATATGTTGATATCCTGAAATATTGAGTTTAGTAATAGGTTTAATGGGTAATGGGACACACACTCTGTCCACACACTTCAATAAAATAATAACCACTTCCATTTAAATTAGGCAAAAGTTAATGAATTCACACACTCGGTCTTAATTGAGAACTTGAAGTTTATTAAATTAGGCAAAAATGTACCGGTATGATTTTTTTTATTCTAAACATTCTTATGAAATGAATTAGAATTGAAGTATTGGTCAAATAGAAGTAAAATGAAAGTAAAAAGTATGTTGCCTTCAAAAGCAGGGTGATTTATTGAGGACTGCTCACCCTAACTTTGTGCCACTCAATGCATTTTCACTATGATATATTTTATGGTTTTAAAAAAATATATTAATACAAAATAATTGAAAAGTATATCAATCATCATAATACTCTCACCTGCTGCAGCTATCAACTGTTTGTCAGGTGTAATGTCCAAAGCATTGACTTGCTGATCTTAGTTAAGGAAACATTCATCTTTGAGACGAAAGAAAAAGTTAGCTACATAACATGGAAAATTCAACGTCATTAGACATTTTGAACTTTATATTTATTTCAAAAAAAGGATATGAAAAAGTTGGATGAATTATACCAGTAGTCAAGGTTCCATTTCACACACACAAAATCAAAATTCCTACGCTCCTGGGAATGATTGAACGTTTGATAGCAACACACACGTAAGCTTCACGAAATAGAGGAAAGCAAGATCTACAAGAAAACACCCTATCTAGGGAAAAAAATTAGGTGCGAGAGGTTGTAGATCGTACTGCAGGCTGCAGCTCGACTGATAGATTAAGAAAGCTGTAAGTTTCTCGAGAACAAAACAGTAGAGTACAGTTGAGATTAAAAGTAGACAACAGTAACAGTGAAGATCTAAGCCTATCAAATAGACGTAGGCCTAGCCTACATCCGTATGCTAGAAGAATGCGACTTTAAAGGATACCGAGTCGGTATGCTGCGTAGTACGTTGACACACCCCAGTATGTGCTTGCCATAATTTTATGGTGTGATCATAGCCTCCAGTGGCTAACAAGACTTGATCATTGCCACCTTGGTTCTCTGTCATTGTTATCTGTCAACAATTGTAACCTCAATGGCTGACAGCTCAGAATATTATTCACAGTGAAATGCAATTTACAGTGTAAATTACTTACAATTTATTGAAACTATGTAATAACTACAGAATATTTCATGCATAAATTTAAGTTGTTTGTCTACTTCACAGCAAATGTTACATGAAACGCTATTACTCGGCATATTAGCCTATTCCTTGTGTTCTGCCATTACTCAAAACCAGCCATAACCCTACTTCTCACTTTGTACAGTGTTTGTCGATAAAGTAGTTTGAACGAACTTTGCCGACTTTCAAAGAAGTTGGATCACGTGATCTTATTTTTTGCCATCGGATTTTCAAAGATGAATCTAATGTTTATGAAATTTTTCCTTAAAATTGATGAACATTTTTCTGAAAAATTAAATAATATCGTATGTGGTTTTCTCTTCGCATTTCTTGAATGATCTCGAAAATTGTTTTTATATATTATCAAAGAAATAACGAGTTCATAAAAAAAGTTTCACGTATTGGAGAGTTCTGGTTATTAGCAGAAAAAGAATTTGTTCTTGAAAAAAAATCATTTTGCCATTTGCCACGTCCTATTAACATCTGATCCAAATTGTGTCAACTCTCACAAAAATGAATAACAATAAAAGAAGAGAGACTAAAATGCGTAGAAAATGATCTCCATGTTGCTTTGACCACAATTCCACTGCGTACATCAAGATATATTGTGTGCCACCAAAAATTCGAATTTCACATTTACAAGTTAAATATCAACTCATCAACAAAAAAAATATGTGCTATTGAAAATTGATATATTCTAGAAATTAGGTGTGTCCCAGAATTTTAGACAAATTAGAAGTGTGCCTCCAAGAAATAAGACCAAGAACGACTGCTGTGGAGTACATGTACAATACAGTAGAATACAATACAACACAATTGAAAAATACCTGCAGACCTCATTGTCATACAATAGAAAATAAAATAGTTCGCACTTTTTACCGCGCCAAGAACTCCATTTCATTGGACCAACCAGAACTAACTATTACACCGATTGGTTGCTGCTTACCAATCAACATTCCACTCCCAATCTCATCTCGTTCTTACGTCTGCAGTCGGCTCGGCTGTGCAGTCTTCATCTCTCATTGATGATGTTTGCTATGTGGAAGCGTATGCCAACCGCGACTAGGCAATGTTTACAAAACTCTCTTGATATTAGAAAGTCATCACGAAACGCCGAAGTCTCGGGTTCAGTTCTTCGTCAAGAGGGTCGTATGCCAACTCCTCGAAGACTACCGTTCATAGGAACAACATTGTCTATTATAGCAGCAGGTTCGGCACCAAAATTGCACGAATATGTTGATTCGAGACACCGACAGCTCGGTCCTGTTTACCAAGAGACTATTGGTCATTTAAATGCGGTGTTTGTTGCCGACGCTGAAGACATGCGCCGGATATTCGCACTTGAGGGTAAACACCCCCGCCACCTTCAGCCTGATGCGTGGGTGTTGTACAATGAGATTTACGGCTGCAAAAGAGGTCTCTTTTTCATGTAAGCTAAACAATCCTGGGTTATTATCTAATCTGAGTGAATCAATGTCAGCAAAACGGTCATATTTTATGTCACATTACGTGTATAAACAATTAATTTAATTTCGTAAGTAATGCCAAATAATCGTTTTAATCACGGAGCATTGTCTCTATTCAAGGATACTGCATTAAGAGTGCTCGGGAGTCAATTTAGCGAAATATAACTATTTTGATGATGACTTTTGAACAGTAGGAGATGTCAACATTATTATTCAACAGAAACACATGTATTTTTAATACCTTCAAGATGGTATACGCAAAAACTATTTTCACAGATATAGGCCTACTTGTGAAAATTATGCCATATAAGTTATTAATAGTTTTTTCCGTCCTGAAGGTGTTGAAAATATTTGTGTTTCTTGTGTTTAGAATTTTGATGTCTCATGCATACTGTTCAAAAGTTATTACCAAAAAACTTATATTCTGCTAAATTGACTTAATTTTATCCCATAATCACAAAACTCAAGTTATATTGTGAGTTTTAGTATTTTTTTTTGTATTAAAATTTAATAAAATATCAAACTGGTTGAAATATGTTTTGTATGTTGATAAAAAAGTTGAATGTATCAGAGAGGGTTTTTTTACTTCATAATTTAATATTATATCATACCGGTACCGGTATTGTTATCATTTTAAAGTCACTTCCATTAAATCTTAATGTTGAATGTATTTACAAAATGGTTACGCTGAACTAAGAAAAAAAATATATCAAATTGTATATTTTGCTCTGTTCAATTTATTCAACATTATTTACCATTAGAAGTGCATGTGAGATATAAAAATGCTACAGTATTAAAGAGTTTAAAAAATATTGAAATAAAAAAAAACTTTAACAATGCTTCAAAACTTTTCAACAAGTTTTGCATATAATCTAATGAATGATCAAATGTTGAAGGGATGGCGATGAATGGCTGACATATCGACGTATTATGAACGAGCTTTTGATGAAAGCTGATAGTGGAAGAGCACTATTATCACCATGCAGCCAAGCAGCCACCGACCTAGTGTCCCGTTGGAGATGCCAGACCGGATCTGAGGTGATCAATCTAGAAGCGGAGATGTATTTGTGGAGCACGAACAGTGAGTCTTTTTAAACGTATACAGTATAAGTGTAGCCCTCGTTCAACAATAATGGAATTAAAGGCGAGAGAAAATCACTCTCTACATAAGAATACTTGAGAATATTCTTCGTAAGTACGTTTTTCAGGGGACCAGACTAGAACAAACTTTTAAACCAGAATTGAAAAACTTACGGAATAAAATATATTCAACTTGGGGAGATCATGGATGGAATAAAAGATGAAACTTATATCTAAGGGTACTTAATAAATGCATGAACAAGAAATTTATTAGAGGATCCATTGTTAAGGATAACTTTATACATGTATATAGGAAAATGCATAAAAAGCATATACGTATATAGTAAAAGCATTGTAAGATGAGCGAGATATTTCTATGAAAGGTAATGGAAATCTACAAACCACTTACTGTATTTTCATAAAACTTTTCAAATATGTCTTACAAAACTGCAAAACAAACATTTTTTCACTATAGTTATTACTAGTTCAGTATAGTATCAGCACAATCTTCTGTTTTAGTATATAGGCCTATCCATAACAGAAATTGACCGTTCACATCGTTCTGTTACAGATATGATGGCAGTACTCATGGGAACTTCAAAGTACTTACAACATAAGGAATATCTAGATAAAGTTATTCCTGATTTTGCTGCAGGATTTCATAAAATACTTGAAAAAAGTGTACGTCTTGCATTGTTCCCGCCGAAGTTGGCTGCTGCACTTCATTTACCTGCATGGACCTCTTTTGTAGACGTTGTAACTGAATCTTTAAACAATGGTAAGCTATTGTTGCAGAAATCACGCATCTTGCATATCTGCAAGAGTTGAAAATATATATACCTACTACCCTAATTTATCTCAATAGACCGACATCTAGGAGATGAATTGAGAAATTAATGTTGATTTTTTTCGCCTATAGTTTCATAGAATACGCTAATGTATCGAAAAGTAATATGAAACAGCCACCTGTTATTTCAGAATCTCGTTCGAAGCTTTCCCTCCTTTTATGTGTTATTTAGCCGAGTCTATGAATTCTAAATGATAGCGATATCGGTAAATTTATCGTTTTCCACAAAAACAATACATATTCGGTAAAATATACAGGTAAATATCGGTAAAATACCCCATAAAGTACATGCAAAAGTAACGTGAAAATGACCTGGAAAGTAGCATAGTGACTTCATAACCTGGCTGTCAAGTGGTTAAAAGAAGTTGAAACCCAAAACGCTCTACAAATGTACTGTGTTCCGTTTCATGTTAGACTTTAATAATTATGCGAGTAATGACAATTCTCGGTACGGTATTAGCCTTTATAAAAGAAAAAGGAAATTGTCTTGTTTTTGTACTCATTTCAAGTTTTAACTCTTAGGCCTATTTTGTTTGCCTTAATATTTCTTTTGTATAAAATCTTTGAAATATGCAACTTCGTCTATCTTCGTTCCAGTAAACAGCTTAATACTGAAGATAATGCCAGATTGCAAAGCTTCGGATGGACT
Organism: Brachyptera putata; assembly: GCA_907164805.1. Lineage (NCBI taxonomy): Eukaryota > Metazoa > Arthropoda > Insecta > Plecoptera > Taeniopterygidae > Brachyptera > Brachyptera putata. The sequence continues at coordinate 11,480,608 of OU015465.1, forward strand.
ATTAGGGCGCATGATCGAGGGTGGAATGCAACAAGAGATCATTTTAAGAATAATTGCGGATCTCATACTTGCAGCTGGAGATACTGTGAGTAATAGTGTATATTCATGAATACTTTGAACATATAGATTCGTAGATGAGATTTTCAATCTGGATATTGGAGAATTTGATGTTATTTTTTTAATGATATTTTGATTATTTCCGTGTAGGCCAACTAAAGAAACTTATAATTGTAATACGTTTACAACCTTAGTCACTCATATCATATTCCATGACTTTAAAGGATCTGTATTTATAGTTTTATATTCATTCATTTATTCATTTGTTTGCTTGTTTTTTCTTTACAAAATAAATTGTTTGAAAATTAGTCATAACAGTTGGGCCTATAACTGTAGCATACACCTTAAATTTTAGTCATTTCCTATAAATAAATCACACCTAAAATAACTTATAGAAAGAATTGTAAAATTTCATAATCTTTTAAAACCATAAAAAGAAACAAAGTTGGTCTTACATTCAAGAAAAGTGTACCTAATTCAATTTGAAAATTTCAACTTTTATCCCTGGAAAATATCCCTTGAAAAGTTTTATTTGAAACTTTTAATTTAACATTTTCTAATTTAAAAATTTTAGTTATAAAATTTTTTATTTTTAAATTTTCATTTGAAAGTTTCAATTTACAAAACATTTTAATTGTTATTTGATATGGCAATAAAAAAGATCAGCCAAGAACTTGATAGGCCATGATAGGTTCAACTATCATTTTCTTATAACGTTATAGAAAATGTACTTATTGTATGGACATGGAAGCTACTTCACAGTCAATATTATTTTGAAAATCCCACTCGACATTTTATATTTCAGTATAGTGTGTAACTTTTATTTATAGATTACTGGTACCTGTACCACTATATCATTATATTATATATTCAATACTGTATCAATTCTGAATCATCAATTAACATTGCAAAATTCTATTTCAGTCAGCATTTGCTCTACAGTGGATTTTGTATACTCTGTGTCAAAACCCTGACATTCAAGAAGAATTGTATCAAGAACTGAAGAACTTGAATGATTCTGATGAAATAATGCGGTCATCGTTATTGAAAAACTGCGTCCGAGAAACAATGCGTCTTTATCCGGTGGCACCTTTCATTCTTCGTTATTTGCCCTCTGAGTGTGTCATTGGTGGTTACAACGTACCAGCAGAGGTAAGTTGAACTTGTTGGATGAGCAAAGAAAGGACTCAATTTCATCATCCTCGGAAATTATTATATTATATACCGGTATTGCTTTTCTGTTTGCGCTCCACAGGTCAAATGAAAGTACAAATTCAGTTGAAACTTGGCATACTAAATTGTCCTTATCTAATTCTATACTGTATTGGTTTGAGGTGCTATTGGTTGCACCAGAACTGAGAAAACTCATAAAAAAAAAAAAACAGAAGAGAGAATTCAGAAAAAATATTTCCTTTGAATGAATTCAAATTTGCGCGGAATTTTGATATTACATTTATACACATTATTCTGAATTTTCACATGAATCGGATCTGCCGTTTTGATGAAAAAAATTATAATGTAATTTTTTCACACCAATGAAAGCCAATGGAATCTAAGCAGCACGTGTCACTAATTAATTTAAACGATTAAAATGAGTAATGAATAAAACAGGAAGGCACCTTGACATTGTTTGGAAACTCATTCAACAACGCATAAAGGCCTATATTGCGTTTTCCTAGTTGAAATTTACACAGTCCTTATTCCCCATTGGTATTATAGTTTTTCAATTAATTAGCATTGTTGGCGATTTATGTTAAATCTTATAATTGTGTTTGTTCTACTAATGTTTTATAATGTTTTTTCAACAGCAGTTGATAATGCTGTCAATCTACACCAGCGGGCGTGATGAGAAATATTTTCCTAATGCATCAGCATTCTGGCCTCATCGATGGTCACGCAGTGGTAGCGGGCAATATATCGGTGTTACAAGCCCGTATGCCTCATTACCGTTTGCAATGGGCGCTCGATCGTGTGTCGGTAGAAAGATTGCAGAAGCTGAGCTTATGATCACGACTGCTAAATTATTGCAACAGTTTAAAATGGAATTAATCGATACTCAACCCGTAGATATGGTTCTACGCTTTGTAAGTGTCCCATCAAAACCAATCAGGCTACGTATTTCGGAGAGATCTATAAGATGATGCTATTTTAACTTATTATTATAGTTACTATTGTATTATGTTTATATTATTATATATTTATGTTTACATTATTTCAAGTTTTTAATATTGTCAAATGAAGGCCTAATATTGATTTCTTCTAGTTATAACCTGACGAATTAATAGATTCTTCAATACCATACTCCTACAGTAAATACTGAACTGTATTGAAACCTTTTTCGAGTTGCAACTTGTCACGTATATATAACCCTGATGGTTCTATTGTTCATGAAGGTCATCATTATTAATTAATAAATCATGTAGATGTAATGGCATGAGACCATTGACAATTTTAATATGTATAAAAAAAAGAATAATTGTATACATATTTATATATATATATATATATATATATATATTATATAAATGATTAGTGATTACATAAATCGTTACCTTATTTCAAGTTGAATTATCTAAGTTGAGGTGAAGACGTGCATTTTGGGAATAGAGTGTTTTCCACTACTATTCCATTAGTCACACAATATGGACCTCATGAGGGGATGTGCTATATTACTGGCTCTTGAACCATAAGTCTACAACCCTTCCTCTCATCACCCTAATAACACTTTTTGTGATCCTTCCAGTAGGTCATCAAGGAAAGATTGTAATCAAATGGACAAAATTTCATCCATAAACTAAAATATGATAAGTATAATATAATATGACGAAATGTGCTGCCAATCTATCTTGGTAGTGAAATATGTCAAATAATAAAAAGTGTATGAAATAGTTATGCAACTTTCAAGAATGAATAAAAAAAAATGATTAAAAACAAAGATTAAATTTTTCTTGAACATTTTTTTTTTAAATTTTATGTCTTGCATTATTCAAGTTTTATGATCATTTATATCCACAGAATTCCCCTAGCGTGAACATTGTTCCCTTTATATTCGCAGGACGCCTTGACCTTTGTTCAAGCGGTACAAACGAGTACTTAATGCGGTCGTAGCCGCATAATATTATGTAATATCTACATCTACATTCTCTGTTAGAAACTAGAATAATCTGGAAGACCTGTTTAAATATAAGTAAATCATTTCGAATAAACTAAAAATTGAAAAAATTAAAAATCAAGAAAAAATAGAAAGCATTCGATTGTAGGTGAATGCAAAATGCACATCAACAGAATTCTAATTTCCCGGCATTTTATTTGAGCATGCGTAGATATATTCTAGGAGGCCGTGTTGTATTTTGGCGCCAGTCGCCATTGACATTTGACAAGTTCATGGAAAGTTATGCTTTAACCTGGAAAGGAGAAGACCGTCCATCTAGGGAACTATAAACTCAATGACTCGGTGTTGTCTTTGCCTGTGTATGTGAGCACTGCTGTAAGTAATCAAGTACTCAAGTACCTACTGTAAGTACTCTTCTAGTTTAATTATGTTCTTTTGTAGTACAGTACATATGACAATAACTGAGTAGGCCTAGGCTAGGTCGTTGAGTTTGTAACACTAGGCCTACATACTCAATGACTAGACCATTGCCTAGGCCTAGGCATTGAGTTTGTATAACTACAAACTCAATGGCCTAGGCCATTAAGTATATGGTCTTTAACTATATACTTAATGCCTAGGCATTGAATTTGCAAATGGCTAGGCCATTGAGTACAGAGCTTCCCAGCTAGGCGAACGGCCTAGTCAACGGCCCACGGCCTAGTCTCGGAAAGGTAGGCCTAGGGCCTAGACCAAGCCATTCCAAGTCGCGGACCTATGTCTAGGCTGTGCTAGGTTTAGGCCTACTGGAATGGTAGCCCAGACTTCATTAGCCTATTTGGTTAGATTTGGCCTGGTACAGTCTGAGTTAACCCATTGCCATTGATCATGGTGATAACTAGGCCCACACGTGTGGAGCTAGGTCTGCGACAGTTCTGCAACGCTGAAGCTGAAGTCCATGAGCTAGGCCTAGCCATTGACCTATCTAATTTCATGAGCTCATAAAATTTAGCGAAGTTTCTGCCAACATCACTGTCATGGCACGATTGTCTTGAATCCAAACACAATGCTGTAGCCACGATTTTTTTTTGTGACTGCAACAATGTAAAAAAACTAGCTGCGGATGTTTGGTATGTCAACATTATTCCATGTATACTGAGATATACCATGGCCAATCTTGACAACCTACGAGATGTCCTCTGATGCCACAGTGTAAAATCTGTCTACTTTGTCTTTGTGCAAATTGCCTTTCACTATGGCATTGCTAGTTGGAGAGGTGCCTTGACTCTGTTTTCAAAATCAATTATGAAAGTAGGCCGTTTATTACACAGCTGGTAAACGGTTTAGCAGATTCGGCCTGATGGCCTGAATTTTTTGACGTTTATTACGATGCCCTGAATCTTTTCATTTGGGAAGCGAAAAATGCCAGCCATATTTGTTGATTCACATCACCTTTTTATTGGCCCAGAGTAGTGGGCAAGCCCCTCCAAACCGTTTTGACCGTTTCATCACATATTTTAGATGTGATTTGACAGGTGCATCTTGAACCGTTTTGGAAGCAATTGTTTTTGCCAAAAATCGACATATGTAGATCACGATGCTTGAACCGTTTCAGACTGAATTGATTTCACTGAACGTTTTAAACGTTCATTTCACTAATCTGAAGCAAAACAATGCTTTGTTCTACAATAGGTTCAGGATCTGACGTCAATAGATCTTAGTTATGAGTTAGTTATACCAATGGTTATACAGTGCAATGCAACTAAATGCCTAGGTACTGCCTGAAAAGAAGGCCTGAATATAAGTACTGGTATAAATATAGGCCTATTAGTTTGGGTGAAGTTGGTCAGATCAAGTTGATTGGTTAGTGTATATTTCCATTATGGTATTTTCTTGCACACTCAAGTACTGTTTTTTCACGTCATGGCATCTTGATCATAATAGTGACTTTTAAGCAATTTTGCAAGCAGTTGACCAATTTATGTGGAGAACGATGTCTGTTCTGTCTGTTGAACGATGTGTGACGATGAACAGACAACCATTGTGTGTTGTTTTCAACCTTGTTAACTAACTGTTTAATGCAAGGTGAATATTTTAAGACTTACCGGTATAGATTTACATCTTAGTCGACAAGAGTAGGCATATTCATTTTTAAAATCTTGAACTATGTGCTTGAAATACTTTTTTGTTCACAGATCTTTAGAATTATTCCAATGGTTATGAGCTCTCGGAAAACAAAATGGGTGATTCAATCGAAAGTGAATCCCTGCGCGTAAACTTGCGTTTTGTTTTACGTAAGATATATGCTAATGAAGATGAGTGCTCAAATGATATGAAATTGGCTTTAAAGGTAAGCACAGTGTTTGCAGGTATAACTGGTTTATAGGTGGACTACAGTCTCATTTGGGAGACAATGAGACAAATTCTTGCCTTGGTTGACCATCCTGACAACGTTTTATTCAGAGTTTTTCCTTTGTTATTTAAAGTGAATTCTGCAATGATTCCTTGAGAGCATGCCATGACCATTCCCTTCACTCTATTCAAAACGCCCAATGAAAGGCCTAGTTTTACTAGTACCGGTAGTTGTCTTCTGTATTTTTTGTAACTGCATTGGGTTGCACGAGATATATTGCTCTTCAGGCTAATTAAGCAGGCCCAGGCCTAATTACGGTAAGGTTTTGCAATATATGAAGTTCGTTGTTTCTAGAGCTGGAACCATCTATAAATATTGTAATCTTGACTTATTATTTATTTCCAGGCTTGCAAGGAATTAGATGAAGCTTTGTGCCCAAGTTGGATTAGAGAAGATACGAGTCTTCCTGCTGAACTTACAAAGCGAGATGTGTATGTCTTTGAAATATTCGAGGGAAAGATGTTCAATGATTTGTGTAAATCCAAGAGTGTGTAAGTGTTCTATTAATAATGCATGTTTTATCACGAGAGTCAAGCTGCCCTGTGGCACAGTCAACTATCATAGATAGCGGTAGGAATTGAAGTCAAGTCGGGCGTGGGTTCAAGTCCTGCATAAGGCATGGATCTTTGTAAACGTCTTTTCCCCTATCATCACTTCATCGTTTCACTATCACCCGCTCATATGTACACCCGTATTACCTAGCTGTTGGTGGGTTTGTTAAGCAGCATTAAATAAAAAATGAAATTTAAATAATTGAAAGAATTCAATCAGAACACTTAACGATGAGAAGTGTAGGCCTAGCATGTAGAATGTAGACCCGAGTCCTAAAAAAATAAAAAATACATATTTCACTTTTTTTCGAACGTCTTTGAAACAATATCGAACGGCAATACTTGGTGCTAACATTATTTCTTGTGCACTTTTTCATTACCGGTACAAAAATAAATCGTGAGTAAATGAAAATAGAAAATTGTGTTGGTATCCCCGTTTTAGCCTGGAATGAGTTCCAAATGTAATACCGGTACCCGTTTGCATCACAAGTCGATTACCTATGTATTTTATAATGTGTTTATGTTCTACAAGACGGAAATTAATGTGTACAAATTTGTTCCAGTAGAATTCTTGGGCCTCGTTGTCTTCTGTCATGCTTCTCAGAAGGAGTTCCAATTCCATCTGAAACGTCGGCAATTTATACCATTGCAATGAACAAGCTAATGATTGGAACAACTAATTTTGAGAAACCAGAAAGGGTAATTATCTTTAGAAGTTTAAATGTCTGAATTCTTCAAGTTTCTCTTTTTCAATATATAATGGAAATACATTGTTGTTTACAGAGGGAATCTGGACAATATTTCATTATACTTTTTTGTTGAGAAACATATACGTTTGTGACCGTGTTCATCAAAGTTTTTGTATCGCAACCCCTTTTCAAGAAAGCCGATGTTTTGGTGACCCCAGCGATGATTACCAATCCCCCCCCCCCCAAGTTAACGTTAATTGTAGTACCGGTTACTAATACATATTGTTACTGATAAAAATATTACCACCTCACATAGGCCTAATACAAGAGTTCCGTCTCAGATACAGGGAGACGAATATTTATTTTTGACTTTGGGCTTATAGGCCTCCCGTAGTTAAAGAATCAGTCCTAAAATAATATCTTCCCAACTTTCCTATCAGACCTAACAATCTACCTACCAAGTCGTTGAGATGTAGAGAAGTAATTAAAAATACTCTTACTTTCTCTGAAATTTATCTCTTTTCTTGCACCTCGCTAGTTCGGGTCTCTTCGGTTACGTTCGTCATTCTCTTGAATAGACGTGCTCATGTCGGACCGGTTGGTTAATGGACAGTTTAGCTTGTGATCAGTATAAAAATGAATCCTCGTCATATTTATGTAAATAATTTCAATCGTTACATATTTGATTGAACATACACATAATTTTGTTTCAGGATGAAATAGCGAAAAAAATAGGATATATGGGTGGCTTTTATTCGCAACATATTTTCAAAGGGATTACACACTTGGTGGCTAGAAGTATTATCAGCAAAAAGTGTGAGGTAAGATCTGATATTCATGTTACTACTTATAATATTCCGGTATTAGTCTATCCGCAATGGAATGGATCCTCAATGGATATAGGCCTAATAGTGATAAACTGATAACATCGATTGTGAAAACTACAAATCGATATTCAAACTCTCAGAATTGACTGAGAATCGATTCTACGTAAAATTTGGATAACAAATAATAGTATAAATAATTATTACAAACAATTGTGTAATGAGTTGTTCATTTTAAATTTTTTGATATTCATGTTACTACTTATAATATTGCGGTATTAGTCTATCCGCAATGGAATGGATCCTCAATGGATATAGGCCTAATAGTGATAAACTGATAACATCGATTGTGAAAACTACAAATCGATATTCAAACTCTCAGAATTGACTGAGAATCGATTCTACGTAAAATTTGGATAACAAATAATAGTATAAATAATTATTACAAACAATTGTGTAATGAGTTGTTCATTTTAAATTGGTTTCCTTCTATCTGCAATGTTTTTGTTTTTACGCAAGATATGGCTGTCGTTGCTAATCTTTTTAAAGTGTACTGTTCTTTCTGAAGACCGTCAATGTTCAGCTGCTGCAAGGTCACATATGTTCCACTTCTCCGTATTCTCTGTAGACTTAACGGTTATCAACTGTAGGACGGGTCCTACTTGAAAAGTACTTTGAAAGTGTCTCATTTGACAACTAAATGAGAAAAAAATTGTGAAAATTTGTATTGAATATTTGCATTGAAAATTTTCTATGATGGAAAATTTTCTGAAAAATTTCAACATCCTGTCACTATGCTTACTTAACTTTATGGCTGTTTAATCCGGTCATGTTTCTTTGTATTCAGATAGCACGGCAAATGGGTATAACTGTAGTTACCGCTGAGTGGGTGGATGCGGTATGGGAGGCAAGCAAAGTGAGGAACGTAAAAGCCACGGATGCCGAGTTTGATGTTCACAAATGTCCGATATTTCACGGTCTTGTCATATCCTGTACTGGGCTGCATCGCAGTGAAAAGGAGAAACTAAAAACCATTATCGATAAAAACGGTGAGTTTCTCCTTCCAAACTTATAGGGTAGTTGGTGCTAGAGTCAATTTGTATTCAGGTACCAGTATATACTACATATACTATAACTGCTAAATAAGGAACAAATTGAAATCAAGGAAAACTGGTAGGCAATATATAATATTAAAAAAAATGCATTATTATTAGTTAGAAAAAAAAAGTTATTTATGTTGATGTGATTATTTATGTCAACTTGATAATTCATTCAGTTATCGCATTATTCGACTCATCTGATTGCCTTGATCGATAGCAACAACAATAATACGGTAGTTTGAGCTTTGACATCTCTAGAACTAGGTAGGCCTATTCTTTTTCAAATTGGTTATTGATTATTAATTTTGATCCACATATGAGATATTGACTCAGTCAAAACCAGTCAAGAAACTTAATATTAAATAAGTACTTGAAACTAGTAAGGCCTACTAGTTTGTGTGGAACTCGAAACCCGAAAGTATTTGTCAAATTCGACTTGAACTTGAATTCCTAATCTTGCACACCTTTACTTGATATTTTTTGTAACTTGGTAGGCAGCCTCTGCTTTCCTTAAATATGTTTCTCTTAGTATATACCGGTAGTTTTCAGTTTTGTTTTAAATTTTAAATTACTAGGGCGTATCTGTTTTAATTTTAGGTGGGGTATTAAAAGGTGTTCTCGAAAGTATGATTACGAAAATATTGATTGTCAATTCGACAAAGTCAGAGAAGTTTAAAGCTGCGGTCAGTTGGAAAGTGCCGTGTGTTACCCCGTCTTGGGTTTACGATTCCGAGAAGTGTGGCTACGCGCTCGACGTGGCTGATTACCTGGTCGACAAGAGTCAAGATGTTGTCACGGAGAGGGGATGTTCCACACCCGTCCACGATCATTCGGGTCAGTGTAAATAATGGAAATAAATAGGAAGAAAAGATGTGAGCAGAGAGAATGAGTGAGAGAGAATGACGTGATGGAAGCTTGGTACAGTGAAACCTCGATCTATCGTTTTTCAACTAGGAAAATGAAACCATTCGTGCAGGATAAGAATCCATCCAGGAAAATTTAACATTGATTAGAAGGGAGTGGGGCAAGAAAAATGAATGAAACAAGCTGGAAAACAATGGATCCGGGAACGATGCATAGAGGTTTCACTGTAGGCCTACCATATTGTGAAATGTGTGATTTTTTCCCTACAAATTTGGTGATGCAATGACTCATATCAATCAATGATTCATAACACTGTGCATGTGACACTTAAAAGTTGGAAAACCTGAAAATTCAATAGTCAAAATGTTTGAGAATATGAGCCGTAACTAAGAAATCTCCATTATAAAATTTATTCTCAATTACAGTACCATAGAAAGTTGAAATTTTACAAAATTGGCCTAATGATGTACCGCTACTTTGTATCTGTATTACAGCACTTCTGCACGACTTTTCAACCATCAGCTCTATCCAAGCAGACGAATCGATGATGGTGAAAACGCACGTAAACGAGACTACGGTCAGTGAGATAACTGCTAGCAATAAATACAGATCTTCTAGTAAGCACACAGGTAATTATTAGACAATCTGATTTGAATTACTGTACTTTGTTTAATTGACAAGTTGTAGTGAGATTTCCCATTAGGAATTTTAAAACCATGACTTTGACTGGCCGGCACTGTTGGCTCAGTGATTACACATTTCCTCCATGCAACTGGAAGTGAGGGAGAATCCTGTCGCCGAACATTTTATCCAGTCAACACAACTCGGCATTATATAGCCCATGGACTACTATACAGCCCCCCTTGGTAGCTCAGGTAGCTGAGGCACCGCATCAGAAACTGGAGTCACCGTTGGGTGTGGGTTCGAGTCCCGCATAAGACATGGGTTTTTGTAAACGGCCTTTCACTTATCATCACATCATAGTTTCATAATCACCTGCTCATTCGTACCCCCGTATAACCTAGCTGTTTGTGGGGTTATTTAGTAAACAGTAATCACTATCATTGACTTATATACAGTATGAATTCTTGCTTAGATTGGGCATCCAAGTATTCGGAAATTGTGAATATGTTGGATATACAAGAGGCGAAGAAAGCTGGTCATTTCCTCGATGGATGTAACGTCTACCTCAGTGGATTTCCTACCGATATGATAGAGAAGTTGCGTCGAGTTCTCAATAACGGCGGAGCAACTAGATTCAACGAGATATCCAGTCGTGTGTCGCACATCATTGCCGGAGAGTTTGTTTCGAGTGACATGAAAGCTCTTAAATCGTGTCCCAACAGGTAGGTTCCTAATTCGTATGTTCTTATGAAACAGTTATCATCAGTCAGTAAAAAACTGATGAATCGCTAAATGAATTCCCATGCACTCTTATCAGATCAGTTGAACTGAAAATCACTTACACATAGTTTGCGATATTGTGTCAATAATTGACGATCCTCCCCTCCTAATTTTGTTGCCAAATGCTCAAGAGTTTATGTTTTTCTGGAGATTACAAAAAAATAAAAGAATGATAATTCATCGATTAAATCTAATCGATCTTGATTTTTCAGGTTCAGTGTTATTCCTATTCATCAGAGTGTATAATTGAATTCCTTCGATACGATCCAATGTCGAAATATTCAGGGTGTCATGAAATCAAGTCGGAAAAGTATCAATTCTTATTCAATATTCATCTTTATTTTTACAGACCACACGTAGTGAAGGTTGATTGGCTAGTTGAGAGCATTAAACTACGTTGTCCGGCGCCGATAGAGCTGTACTCATGTTTTGATACGCAACCTCCAGCTACCGAACCCCCGTCACCATCTCTAAAGAAGGTAAGGTCTCGAAGCATTAAAATTTGTCACCTTACTTATGTATTCTCCCAAATAACCTAGCTGTTTGTGGGGCAATTTTTTTGTGGCTGTGTCAATATATATATATATATATATATTTGTTTGTGCATGTTCCTAGGGTGTGAGGTTGCTTCAGCCTGAATTGGTTCCAGTTCCATTTTTGTTGAACACCGTCGACGAGAAGGAGGATGAGCAAGCGAAAGCTGATTCACAGTCTAATCTCATACCTCAGTACATGAACAAGGACGAGACGTTCTATGACCTCGGTGGACGTAACTTATACGACAACGTACAAACTACTGATGCGGTCGCAGCCGCAATCCCAGAAGCAAGCACGCAAGGTGGCCATACAATGACGTATACGGAGATTGATACTCAAACGTCCGTTATGTTTGCCGGTATGAAATAATTGTTTCAATTCAAGTTTTTATAACGTAATGTGTGTCTATATGTCTCGTATGTAGTTGTCGGTGGAAAAATTAACACTCGGAGGTACGGATGACATCCGGTAAAGAATTTAGCAACCGGTTACCAGATTACTACTACGTACTACCAGTTGAGACCGTTTTTTTAACAAAAATAATTAGAATTATGATGATGATTTAGAACGATGCCAGACCAATGAATGTATCTAGCTGCAAATCAACTTTCACTTCTCTTTCTTGTATTCAACTGATTGGCTTTCACACTTCTAAACCTCATTTGAAACGTCGTTGGTCAGTCATTGAACAGCAACGCATCCAAGAAAACCTCAATTTTATACCGCTCGTAGCAATCGGGTTCTCTATTGCTAAATTTACTAACCAGCATCATCTGTAGTAGAGTGTCCGATTCATTATTAATTTACTAAATGTTTTATATTTTAATTCAGGTCTCAAATTTGTGGTGGTTGGATTCGATGATGAAGATGAAGAAGGAAGGTGTGAAGAGATGATAGAGAAAGGAGGTGGGGAGGTAGTACGTCGAGGATTTAAAGGTGTACCGAATTACGGTGTAGTTCCTTTCGATGGAGCGTCATTGCGCCACACGACTGACGAAGTGGTCACATCAATCTGGCTGGTATGTCTCAAGTTTACGCAACCAGTATTCAAGCATTTGATATTGTAGTTATTTCATAAAGTGACATCGATGAATCAAATTTAAAGTGAATCGTGAATCTATCACGATCTGATCAAATCTATTTATATAATTGATTATTTTACGGCTCAGAAAATAATTGATCATTTGTATGATGGAAGAGACAATTGTCAAGAAGAACAACAAAAAATTGTTCAATTGAATATCATCCACAGTAGGCCTATATGTCCAAACAATTACTGAAAAATGAAAAGTATGCTGTAGTACTCCACTGTGTCCAAGGCAATAGCCGAAACGTCTATTCTCGTGTATTTGTACAAATCATCCCTCTCCACTATGAATAGGCCTAGGCTTATCTCTATTTTCAAACTTCGAAAAGCTGCTGTTGTTTCTTTTCCTTTTACCAAATTTATATACGTATCACTATAAACTTTTGTTTACTTTCTATTGTTTTGTTGACGTACGTTATCTATGCCTACTCTCTACTTTCAATGTCAGTGGCTAACCTTCCACTGGAAAAAGTCATATGTACAATGTAGGTCTTATAATTGCTGCACGGGTGTAATATCATAAAGGAGTACTGTATTGAAATGATTATAATAAGTTATCAATGACTTATTGGATCAAGTTATCCACGCCTGTCAGAATGGTTATTATTAATAACCATTTTGACAGGCGTGGAAATCGCTAAAAAATCTTTATACACTAATAACAATCATTTGGTTTTGTAGGACGATTGTTATTTGCTGTTCGAGAGAGTACCGGTACAATATTATCATCAGCCCGTGGCGTTACCCTCCAAGCCGCACGTACTCACAGGCTGCGTGATCGGCATGAGCTCGTACGTTGGAAAGGAACGAGAGTTTCTGAGCTTTCTGGCGGAATCACTTGGTGCTATGTAAGTAAAGAATTGGTAACACCATTCTCACAGGGTTACCTTTCGATTTCGATATTTTGTATTGTTTTTTAATCTCAGAATTTTGATCGATATCGAAATCAATCCATTTGATTTTCAATTAGTTGATATCGAAAGTCAATTGGATATCAAATTTATAAACAGCCTGCTGTATTTTGTCGTTTGTCATATTGCCATTGGCCATCTCCCCATGTTTACAATCAAACTCTCCCTGTACGTCCCACTATTGAATGAAGAAGCAGTCAGCTGTAGGCTAATTATCACTAAATAATTACACAGTTGTGCCATGGACTTATAATACTGCAGTAGTATTATAAGACCATGCTTGGGCTAAAACACATGATTTATAAATTATACCTCAAAAATTTTGATAATTTCGATTCGATATCACCACTTCAATTCAATATCAAACAGGACATCTAATTTTCTCCATATTTTCAGTTGATCCTTGGTAGGCCTATGACAATTTAGGTTGTTTTTTAATTCTATATTGAACAGCAATCATAGTTTTCATTTTCTTCTCCTACATAGCTACCAAACATTAGTGACATTGAATTATGATCTACATTTCAGATCACAGGAAGTGTTTGCTAGGAGAGACAACAAGGCTAAAAATGCAGTTGCGTCGACTCACTTGGTGTGCAAGGAGCCAGGAAGTCAGAAGTATGCTGCGGCCATCAAGTGGAAACTGCCAGCTGTAACGCATGAATGGCTGCTGGCATGTTTGCGGCAAGGCAAACGCGTGCCAGAGAATGATTACCTTGTTACTGCATCGTCCGGTGAAGGTAAATTGCTTGGTCATACATGTTATTGATTTATATATTATTTTAAAATACAAAATGTACAATTATTTCATTTGTACGTATAATAAACTCTGAGGGATTTATAGTAGGGCCTAATCAGTAAGTTTCTTTTGTTCATTAAATGAATGTAGATAAAGGCCAAATTTTATTCAACTTTGAGAAATTTGTTTACTCTTCTTATTTTTTATGTTTGTGAGCTGAAAAATCACTACATATCAATACATTTGTAGCAGCTCAGCTGCGTTGACTTATTCTTATGCGTCAATTAAAAAGAATGGAAATTGGGAAAATAATGTTCAATTCAAGGAATTCACTCAAATTATTTTGAGTTATATAATCTGAAAACAGTGATATTCAAAATATAATTCAAATTACAATTAAGTTGGAATTCGGATCAACCATATTAATTGACATTGAAATTATATATTATAAATACATTCAGCCAGGGACCCAGTTTCAGTTTGTAATATGTAAAATTTCGGAATAACCGAGTTTGAATTAACGAGGGTTTACTGTATCGAATAATAGGCCAATTACCTGTTTTTTTTTCTTCAGTCATTTTAGAGTTTTTTCATCACTTATGTACTGCTTTGTCCTCTCGCTATGTCCTCGCATCGCACAATGACACATGGACCAGTTACTAGCACTCTGAATCCCCATTCAGGAGACCAGGGTTCGATTCCTGAGATGGTCAACCATCCGACGTCATGACCGAGGTCTCTTGTGGTGTTTCCACTGTCTTTAAAGTGAATACTGGGATAGTTCTTTTCGAGCAGACCACTTCCATTTCACTGTCCAAAATACATAATTAAATAGTCATTTATCTCTTGTTTCCATTATATTATTGATCAATTTTACTGATGCTAATAGATGTAGTAACCATTACAGTGCGTCATTGAACACAATATACCGGTAAATGAATGTTAGACCTTTTTTGTAAAAACTTGCTCATTAATTACCAGTATAATATGTTGGGCTTCATGTCTTTCTCTCAACAGACTCGTTTCAAAGGAGTTCTAGCACAACAGGATCTACCAACCTTCAAAGAACATCCAAGGAAGTTTCTGTTGAACAGGTCGCAGTAAAAGTGTCCACTGAAAATCCTGACAAAACTGTTATGTTGGAAATGCCTGAGGATTGCGCCACTCATTCACCGTCTACCAATGAAAGTGCTACTAAGAAAATTGCCGATGCTACTACCGTTGTTTTCCAGTCTTCCAATGACCCTTCAGTTGAGAATTTGGATATTGCGAGTTTCAATAAAAATCTTCTGAAAGAAGATGCTGCCGAGGTTTCTACAAGTGAGTTGAAAGAAAATGTGTCAATGGGTCCTCCGACACCTGTAAATGTTAGACGCCATTATGGCTTTAGCCAGGAAACGCCAATACATGTCACGAAAAGGAGGAAGAGGTCTACACTCGTATGCAGTACACCTGCCAACGAGAATGCCAGTACTTCGGTTCGTGCTAGCGATGTGGATACGTCGTATCGTCCAGCAGATATTTCTACTCCCGAAACACCGTACGGAATAGGTGAGAACCCTTCGCCTGACACCAGGAAGCGATGGAAACGATGGGTCGAAACGGTTCCCGAATTTGACAAAGACGTAGAAGTGCCAAAGAAGATACAACGCCGGGAGAGTACGGTGAGGAAATGGTGATACTAATGGTGAATTCGTATTTGTGTTTTCATCTCATTAAATCTCTGGCTGTTTGATGATCTAACCGATTTCATCTTATGAACTCTCCTAAAAATTAAATTACGACACAAAAACTAGTTCCACAATTGGTCAAGCTGTATATCTGGGGATTAAACCCAAGATTCTGTCTGTACAGCATTGTATTCTTCAATCACCTCATTATGTGAGATAAAAGTGTCTGATCTTGTGTTTGATTTGGTGAGTGATCAAGTTACTTTCACTTGGTTCAAGTATTTGTTTTTTGTATAGAGAATAATAATAATGAAGTAGTGTATCATACTTATCATAGTATGCTTAAGTCCTGAAGAAAGGTTGCATCTTGTGTAATTATGGTATTTCTTTATTATTATTATTATTATTATTGTTCATTTGTTTTTATTATTATTTTTCCTATGAATTCTCTATGTTATTTAGATCATGCCAGGACAGCAATCGGGTACCTATGTTTAGTTCCTATCTTTGTATGAAATCTGTGTTCACTGTACAATAACAATTCGATTCTAATATTTCAGCCCTTATCGCAGCTTTATCGGAGATGCTGGGACAAGTTAACAGATTTTTCAAATGGGGTGGATGCTGATGCTGACGCGCAATCTATGGTGATTATAAACAGCTTACATCCCCCCCCCCCTCATTCTATTACTTTTGCGAGTCAAAGAAATGTAGCGCCTGTGATGAGGCGATTGCCGTTGTCCCCAAATACCGTACAGGTCTAATGGAGAAGTCCATTCACGTCAAAACTTCACTAAAAAAAGTCCAATATTGGAACTGTCTGATTTTAGATCAAAGCAACAACTATACTGAAGCAATTAGCAATTTTTCCAAATAATCATACATTTTTTTTTTTTTCTTTTTTTTTTCTTTTTTTTTATATTGGATTTAACGACGCACTGTTATGATAGCGGAGATCTAATGGCGTCGGATGGATGATTAATGAGATGATGGGATGATGAGATGAAGGTTCTTGGGTAATGGGAAGGATAGTGGGAAGGAAGCGGTCATGGCCGACTTATTGTAGAAACCATCCCGGCATTAGCCTACACTACAGAGGGAAACCATGAAACACCCATGTAAAGATGGTCGGCGGCGGGGATCGAACTGGGTTCGAAATTCCCCTCGTCTTCCGGATCACATGAAGCGAGCGCATTAACCACTGCGCTGTATGTTTTTTTCAAGGATACTGATGCTAATGCCGAGGAAGAAACCAATGATGTTACGCCCAAGAGGACCCATGCCACTGTCTTGCCCTATACACACCAAATGGTATGTTATCTATTCTTACTAAAGTATGTATTGTATACTTCAATATCAGTAGGCCTACATATTCAAACAAATGAAATGGAAATACGTAACTAATTCAATTAAAAAACTTGTAAATTATTACAATGATTAATTTTTACCCTCACGGAAAAACAGCTATGGTGTACAGTAGTTCGTCTTGAAGGTGTAGCTCGTGACGTCTAAATTGTTAATTTCAAACTTTACACTAGTGTTCAAAATATATTTTTCTATTTCACTATCTTGATGACGAGGAAGTGAAATTCCTGATTGGACTTTCTCAGTATTTAAAATGAGCGAAACACATACTGTACAACCAACAGTCATGTGATCACAGGGGGTGCATTCCTGTATAAGCTGAACCCAGTCTTAGCTTGATTGTGTGCTAAACTTGTATTTAAAAATTGGAAGTACGGTAATCCCCTAAAACCAGATTGAATCGTACTGGAATCCTCTGCTGGTGAAATTCTTCTGACTGTCGGAGTTTGACTTGTTGTAAGGGCATAACTCATGAGGAGTAGTCATAAAAAACAAATTCATCTCACAGTTTCTAATCATTGTGAACGGTGACATAAAAATGCCGTCATATGTTTCGCGCAAACAATAAACCATAATCACTAATCATTCTAACGCTTGTGAACCGGCCTTAACAAGCAGACCACATATCTAACATATGTTTCCCAGATCAGTAGAATTTGATTTGGTTGAATTAAAATTTCATATGTACAGCCAACTGTTTATAATTGGGTTGGATTTTTTATAACTTACAGTCTGAATTGATAAATGATGATTATTTGCAAGTTCACCACCTTGCACATTTTGATTTTTTACATTTTTTTCTCTTCTAGGTAAATGATGACAAGTCTCTGGAATTGCCTGCAGCAGTAGCTCCTGCAATTGCAAATCTACGTTCAGAAGGAGGTGTGAATACGTAAGTTTTCATACTCACATATAAACATTCATATTGGTTGATAACTTTTTGGAAAATATCCAGCCTAGCTTTTATTGCCTGAAATCCAAGTTTTTTGGAATTAGTGGCAATGAATTTGATGCTCTGAAGTCACTGTAATTTTTAGTTTAGGCATAGCAACCTAGGCATAGGCATAGCACCTCTACATCATATTCATCAATCACCTTCAACTTCATCATTCATCATCATTCATTTATCAACATGAAAGTGACAAACATAAAAAAAAATGATTGATATACTTGTTCCCAACAGTTGACTTTTCCAAAATTGATCTTCATTTTATGATATATTAAGTATTAGCTTAGTAGCTTTGAATAGCTTTGTAGCGGAAAATGTCACCAGGTAGACAGCGTTGCATTTTAATAGTTTAATTTGTGTTAATTAACGTAGCATGTACGCATGTAACGTAGACTTTAGATACTCCAGTGCTGATACATGCAAATTCATTTGAATCACATAATTTGTAGGCCTATGCACTTTGTAGGTGTAATATTGAAGAATAATTTAAAATTGTATCTATTTCCCATTACTGAGACCTCTGCAATTATTCTCTTTTGTAATCTACCAGGCAATTGAACCAGTTGAATGCACTGCTATTATCTAGTCCTAATGTCGACGGAAAAACATTGGATGAAGGGAATAAACTCACAATGAGAAGACCATCAATAATGGAAACACCGTCTTCTGCATCTTCTCCTGCAATTGTCAACATG
Source organism: Brachyptera putata (assembly GCA_907164805.1). Classification (NCBI taxonomy): domain Eukaryota; kingdom Metazoa; phylum Arthropoda; class Insecta; order Plecoptera; family Taeniopterygidae; genus Brachyptera; species Brachyptera putata. The sequence goes on from OU015465.1 coordinate 11,499,554, forward strand.
TCATCAGAAAATAAATCCAGTAAGTCTCTATCAGGTTTTGATTCTAGTGGGTCGCAGAGATGACTTTCAGTGTCAAAAATCGAAAAATCACAAGAATTTAAAACAATATTATAAGAGTTGTAAGAATATGGAATTGAATGATGACACTTGTTTATGCCAAGTTTCAACCGAACTTATACTTCGTTTGACATGTGGAGCGCGATTTTTTTTTCTCGACTATGGTGAAATTGAAATTGAGTCCCTGCTTGGCTCATCCAATATGGTATATATTTTTTTTATGGCAGTGAATAGGCGGATATAGGTACTCTCATTTATTAGGTCTACCTCCAATTACTTCATGTATAATGTAAGTGCTACCGGTACCTTATATTCAATATTTATGTCGAGTACAATTTTATTTTGTGATGTGTATTGTTACTGTAAAAAGTGTACCACACACCTTTGCTTTCTTCCAGTCGAAACAGCTATCAAAGAATCCCAGTCAGATGCGATAGGCTGGGCTGATCATTCCAGAAATAATTCCAAAGAGGTGAGATTTTTTTGTCTGTTAACAGTGTAGGCCTAATCATTTTATAAATAATTATATACTCAACTTCAATATTTTTAATGAGAAACAGGGGGAGTAAATTAAAAAAAAAAAAAAAAAATTGGACCTGAAATATGTCTAGTTGTTCTCTGTAAAGATAGATAGATATAATATGAAGCTACAGTATGTGCAAGAGGATCTTGTGGAGATTTGTGATGATATAAATATTTTTGTTCTAGGCTATGACTGCGTCAACTGTAATGGCTAACGTTTCTGAAACCGAAGTCAAGACTAAAGCTCAACTCAAATTCATGCTGTCATCAATTGAAGTAAGTTATGCCTTCACTTTTAAGTATGAATTGCTGCATGTATGTTATATAATGATTAAATATGTATCCAGCTCATTGGTGACCAATCTTTGACCCACTTTAAATTTTTTTGTGTGATAATTTGTAAAAGATACTGTACTGTATTACTGACTACCGTTTGATATGCCGAAAAGCACGCCGCCCAAGGTTTCAGTATGTCAATGACCGTTTATTCTTGAGCGCTATATTCACAGAATAATTACAAATAACAAGATTTGTAATTTAAATCATAATTCAAAACATAAGTATCACATTCCCACACATTTGATGAAGCTCTTGTTCTTGGAGAGGAAGTGGCAAGTAAGCAGATAGGTCTACTGGAAGCTTCAAAATTCATTTGCGTGACTGAGTGCATATAAGGTGTGTCATTGGCGAGGTCAGTTTGCGACTTTGCGCCTATCCACTGAGATTTTTTTTTTTTTTTTTGAGACATTTTGTGAGTTACTAGGAAAATGCAGCATATTCGGTGTAGAATGAGCGAGATTTTGTACGAAATGTACTGGAAAAAATGGTCAAGGTGTACACTTTGACTTTGGATCTATTAACTCTCTGCCTATCTGTGTTCCACTCCTTCCACCTCGTATCTATGGATAATGGGATCAATTAAAAACAGCCTTCCTCTGTTGCTCAGTCAGCTAAGGCACTGTTTTAGAAACCTAAGTCTCCGTTGAGCATGGGTTCGAGTCCCGCATATAGCATGAGTTTTTTTAAACGTCCTTTCACTCATTAACACGTCATAGTTTCATTATACCCTTGTTCATACCACCGTATAATCTAGCTATTGGTGGGGTCATTAAGCAAACAATAATCATCATCATCAATTAAAAAACTTCCCCGGATGACAATTTGACAATTTGTAAAATTTCAATGGCTCCTCATACAAACAGGCTGGACAACACTTGTCTAGGTGAACTCTTTTTAGACATTATATACTATATTTAATATTATATTGTACAGGCCTAATTACAATATATTGCTGGTAATAATATAATCTACTTTCATGTTTATAGAATCGCGAGAACTATGAACAGATGATTATATCGCTAGGTGGGAGTGTGTCCGAACATGTGAGTTTTGATACAGAAGCGACTCATCTCGTAACGACGCGACCTGCCCGTAGCGAGAAACTTCTAGCGAGCATCGCTTCTGGAAAATGGATTCTTAGCAAAAATTATCTGGATGATAGTTATAAACAAGGTCACTTCTTGGCAGTAAGTAGGCTATGAATTGTTTGTTGAAACTCTTTAGTGTTCACAAATAATAATTGGAAAAAAATGAAAAATCAGGTTGAACACTAAAATGTGAAGTTGTTAACCCCTTGGGATCTACATACCATATTAGCGCTATATATCAGAATATGACTTGATTAGGCTGCTTAACCACCTTGAAATCTGAACTGTAAAATAATATTCTTGTTCCATATGTAGGAAGAGTTTTATGAGTGGGGAAATCCTACAGCTGAAGAAGCTGGTCATCTTACGGCACTTAAACGTGACAGTATGGACAGCAAGCTGGCTAGTGCTGCTTATCGGTGGCGCAAGCGGCTTCACGGAGGCGCCGAAGGTGGCGCATTCAAAGGCATCAGAGCGATAGTGCTCTCAGCCGCAGAGCGTATCCCGGCACTCACACGACTTATACAGGCAGGGGGAGGTTCGATAGAAAATGTCAGGTCAGTGTTCAGTCATATGTGGAATTGATGAATCTTGATATTTAAAAAAAAAAATCACATGAATAAGATTTCAGTAAAGCCTCATCTATTCAAACTCGGATAGTTTTAAAAAAAATGTAATTCAAACAGTAGTTCTAGTCCCTATTGACTATCGAGTTCTGAGCCATCATACCAATGTTGAATATTTCAATAATTATTTTATTGATAATTATTATTTTGATATTTCGATAATTACACTAACTCAAGATTTTATTTTTACAAATTATTTGACGTTTTGGCCATTACCGTGGTCACTGCAGTTCTACTGTTTAAGTCTCGTAAGAAAGACTTCGCAGTATGAATAGAATATTAGTGGACATGGCCTCGGATTGCCGCTCTACCGACAAATTCGAGCCCCGAGTTTTTTTGGGGTTCTTGATAATTTAATTATATGGTACAGATTGATTTTGAAATGGAAACTTTGGTCTGATAAATTTGTTTGATTTCTTTGTTTTTTTCACAGTTTGCCATTCAATAACCCAGGCACGGCGACACATTGCTTCTTGGAATTGAACAAGATTTCTGCCAAGGTTGATATTCGTGCATTAGTGGAGAAAAACGTTCTCTGTTTGCCTCCAATCTTCCTCAATAATTATCTTATCGCCGACCAGCCACTTGCTGCTGAGCATTACGTCATCCCGGAATACAAAGAACTTTTACTTGAAAGACAGAAGCGTTGATATCTCGTTATATAAACTGTACTCTATCTAATTATTTATCACCATCCATCTCTCATATTGTTCGTCACAAAAATATCTTCTTTAAATCAAGTCCTACTTTCCAATAATGGTAATCAACTAATTATGTAGGCCTACTGTATTGTGATACTTCTATGTATTTAAAAATTTTGCTTGTTCCAGATCCTGATTGTAGATTTAAGTAAAAATTATCAACAAAAAGTGCTATAATTGGTACTTTGGTGTTTAGAACTGAAATAACTAATCCTAACCATTGAGTTCATATTAGGGCTGCTGTTCGATTTCAATATTTTCGATCCATTCGATATCGAATTGGAATATTAAATATTCGATTGATTCAATATCAAAACAATGAGTGATCGATATCAAATTATTAAATCGGGAATAGCTGAAATATCAAATACATGATAAGTCGATGTAGCAAGTGATAAAAAAAGGTGCAAAGTGAACACTCAACCAAAAGTTGATAAAATAAATGACAGAGTCTTCGCTCACGTATTCTCGTTGTCAGTAATAGTGTGTGATGAATATAGTATGTGTATGTTTGGGAAAGAGCTTGACTTGCTCGTAATGTGTTCATATAACTAACTACCTGTGTACGATTGTTGTAAGATAACTACCCGATTGTCATGTTCTCTCACTTGAAAAAGGAAAATTGACAATCTTACCAGTTGGATATAATTTTATACTATAGGAGCCAGCAACGTCGGTGTCGGCGGATGTGCTCCCTCGGAAAAGGACTTGGCCGAATTTCTAGCCGAAGTCGGTGATAGTGCTCACGATCTGTATTATTGGAAAATGGGTGGAAAATAAACTGAAACAGTATTACATGATCAAGAATCGTGACTTTCAAGCTCGCACTTTTCCTATTAATATTTTCGATTAGATTCAATATTATTCGTTTGATTAGATATCGATTGAGAATGATTTTTTGTTTGTTTTTCAATCAATATTTGATATTAAAGTTTCGCTATCGTTTTTCATTTCTAGATCGAACGGCTACCCTAGTTTATATAGTATTGTAATCTCAATGGCCTAGCCAAGTCATAATGTTAGTACAGATTCTGCTCTTGTACTAACTAGGTACAGTAATAATAACAGGGTGTATACCGGTAGTCTGTGTGCCTACTTTTCTCCCCGGAAGATGGTCCTCTACCAACATGAATACAAATATCACCGCTATATTTGTATACATTTGAATACATTGATACAATTCAGGCTATTATAGAATTTTTCGGTATAAGACTCGTGATAAGAATGTAGCTGTACGCCCGAATCTTTCAAAAGCTCTAAAGCCTTGCGTTGCAGCGAGTTTATTCAACAACTAAAGTTTGTACACTTATTTTTTTTGTGGACAATCTTCTTTCATGGATACAAGTAGGTATATTCTCTATACCGGTTACTACTGTATTATTGTTTGTTTTTAAACTAGTAGGTCTACATTGTATACATTTTGAATTCAAAATGAAAAATATACCAAACAAAAATGTGTTTTGTTCCAATTGTATGACAGAGTTGGTTCAGGTAAATTAACAATTTTTGTGTACAGTAGACTGACTAAGTAATGATTATTTCATCAAAATAGAGTCCCTAGAAAAATTTAATACTGTGTATCGACATTTGCAGAGCTATGACAATAAATTGTCATAGCTCTGCAGACATCAAAACACTAAATTAAATTTTTCTCAATTTTTCTTTTTTATTATTATTCAGTATATGGTCCCTAAATTGCCACAATATTTCGTTCAGATCGAACTAGATATATACCGGTACACGCCCTGGTATTTCAAAATAATTGATGTTCTCACAGTTATTATAAAACATGATCATTGTCGTACTGCAATGTATAGTGTATGCTGAAAAAAGTTCAACTATGTACAGTATATACGATTTGATATTCAGATGAAGGATTTAATCATAGAGGAGAATGTATTATGTTTTAACGAATTTTAAGTAATAGCATAATCTAAGTAGGGCCCAAATGAGTGAAAACTTCAAGGCGCATACAAATTATTTTCAATTCAGCCAAAATCTTGTAGAGTGAAAAATAACATGCAAATTTCAGTGTTATTTTCCAAGAGATATATTTTTCGTGATATATACATATATATATAGACATACGTAAAATTACTATCGGTAGGCCTATGTCATAAAATTTTTCGACAATCCAATTGTAAAAATGCTGCAGTTCACTAGATTGAACCATTTTAGTATACAATAGACCAACTTCACAATGCTTTTTAAATTTTAGCAAAATTAGTGCATCTCATTCATAATCATACAATAAATGTGTTTTACTATTCTACCAATTGTCTATACCTATAGTAATTCCACTAATTTGTATTGTCTGTTGATGAGAGAAAAATGAGATGATGAAATTAAATGAATGGTTGATTGATTGCATGGAAAACCTTTGTGAAAATTGACAGTAGGTTCTCCATGCAACGATAATATCGTTTATCCACAGTTTATAAGAAAGGATTAAATACGGTTTCAACGTACTAGCACGGTAGCTAATTTCATCTCTCATCACTTTTTGAGTTATTTTTACTTTTATACTTCTGAGCATTCAATTGGAACCTGTTGATTTTGTTTATCTGTGTTGCCGAGTGTCGACATGGGCAACACTTTACAGTGAAACCTCTATGGATCATAGAGAACCTCTAGAAGATCATAGAGAAGATCTCTAGATCATAGAGAACCTCTAGAACCTGAGAACCTCATAGAAAGTAGAAACTTCTCCACATCCATCATATTCCTGCTTGTAACATTCACACCCCACTCCCGCAAAATGAATGTACAATTTTCCTAGAAAGATCGTTTTCCTGCGTGGATAGTTTTATTTCCGTGGTCCATTGAAAAATGATGGATAGAGGTTTCACTATAGTATCATACATAACTTCGAAAACTATATTCAGCCCATCATGAATTTTGGTGTAAATAATTGCTTGGATATTAACAGTAACATTATTTCATCACAAAAGTTCTTTTTGATATGAATTACTTTTTTTTTAAAACGATGTGAAAAAGACAATATTATCGAGAATGACCTATATATATATATATATATATGTATATATATATAAATATATATATATATATATATAATTAATTAAATTTCCAGTGTATCAAGTAGTTTGTATTTATTATAAAATTGAATATTACCCTTACCCAACGTTTCGGTATGTTTGCACGCACCCTGGTTATAGGCACAACAAAATGAACGTGGACACATATTCAAAATTTTCGATACAAATGCCAAAAAATAATTATAGTTGTGATGAGAAAGGTAAAAAACAATAATACCCAACTTAATCTAAAAAGCCGTTCAATAATGCGCTCTAATATGCCGATAAGTAGCGAGAGCCTACTATGTATAAAATATCAAGATCTTAATAAAACTGTTGATAATACAACTGTGCTGTTTGGGTATGGATATCGAAATGTTCTAGTATTTTTTTAAGAGTATAACTTGATGGTCCCTAAATCCTCAGCAAATTTGGCTATACTCGCATCAGCCATTTCCAAGAAAAAGGTGTCTGAATTACCCAAAAACTGCAATTTCCAGCCACTTTTCAGAGTCATAAAAAATCATCATTTTTGATTCGGCTAAAATTTTGTAGGAAGACAAGAGGACATTTCAGAAGAGTTATTCCGTTGAAATTTTGCTAATAATGCTAATGGAAAAGTAATTAGAAGGATTCCAGAATTCTATAATATGGGACTCTACCATGGTGAGTACACTAAGTTGTTTTTCGCTCTAAAATCTTTAAATTAAACTCGATTTAGGAACGGAGACCGGATTTGTGTTCCAATTTTATCACACTACACATACATAACAACAGAACTGAGAAATTCAACCAAAAATTTCAAGCGACAAAAAAATTTGACCAAAATGTACAGGGTTAACTAAGGTACTTTTGGACCTTTCGCAATTAATTTCTATGAACTGGTGAGAGCTATGATGTTCTAGTATTTTTTTAAGAGTATAACTTGATGGTCCCTAAATCCTCAGCAAATTTGGCTATACTCGCATCAGCCATTTCCAAGAAAAAGGTGTCTGAATTACCCAAAAACTGCAATTTCCAGCCACTTTTCAGAGTCATAAAAAATCATCATTTTTGATTCGGCTAAAATTTTGTAGGAAGACAAGAGGACATTTCAGAAGAGTTATTCCGTTGAAATTTTGCTAATAATGCTAATGGAAAAGTAATTAGAAGGATTCCAGAATTCTATAATATGGGACTCTACCATGGTGAGTACACTAAGTTGTTTTTCGCTCTAAAATCTTTAAATTAAACTCGATTTAGGAACGGAGACCGGATTTGTGTTCCAATTTTATCACACTACACATACATAACAACAGAACTGAGAAATTCAACCAAAAATTTCAAGCGACAAAAAAATTTGACCAAAATGTACAGGGTTAACTAAGGTACTTTTGGACCTTTCGCAATTAATTTCTATGAACTGGTGAGAGCTATGATGTTCTAGTATTTTTTTAAGAGTATAACTTGATGGTCCCTAAATCCTCAGCAAATTTGGCTATACTCGCATCAGCCATTTCCAAGAAAAAGGTGTCTGAATTACCCAAAAACTGCAATTTCCAGCCACTTTTCAGAGTCATAAAAAATCATCATTTTTGATTCGGCTAAAATTTTGTAGGAAGACAAGAGGACATTTCAGAAGAGTTATTCCGTTGAAATTTTGCTAATAATGCTAATGGAAAAGTAATTAGAAGGATTCCAGAATTCTATATAGGACTCTACCATATGCATGGTGAGTACACTAAGTTGAATTTTGCTCTAAAATCTTTAAATTCAACTCGATTTTGAAACGGAGACCGGATTTGTGTTCGAATTTGATAACCATATGAATAAATAACAACAGAACTGAGAAATTCAACAATGAATTTCAGAGGACAAAAATTTTTGACCGAAATGTACAGGGTTAACTAAGGTACTTTTGGACCTTTCGCAATTAATTTCTATGAACTGGTGAGAGCTATGATGTTCTAGTATTTTTTTAAGAGTATAACTTGATGGTCCCTAAATCCTCAGCAAATTTGGCTATACTCGCATCAGCCATTTCCAAGAAAAAGGTGTCTGAATTACCCAAAAACTGCAATTTCCAGCCACTTTTCAGAGTCATAAAAAATCATCATTTTTGATTCGGCTAAAATTTTGTAGGAAGACAAGAGGACATTTCAGAAGAGTTATTCCGTTGAAATTTTGCTAATAATGCTAATGGAAAAGTAATTAGAAGGATTCCAGAATTCTATATAGGACTCTACCATATGCATGGTGAGTACACTAAGTTGAATTTTGCTCTAATCTTTTT